>OVAF01000749.1:0-32444 GCA_900406245.1 Odontarrhena argentea
AAATCAACTTGCCACTAATGTTGATTAATCAAGCCTCTTTTGTTGACTCCTCCTTTTTTTGATATCTTCAAAGATTAATCAACAACCAAGTGTGGAATTAAATATTCCAAGGTGTGGTCTTATATTGACTATTATTTGTTGACATATTCAACAAAATCAACTTGCCACTAATGTTGATTAATCAAGCCTCTTTTGTTGACTCCTCCTTTTGTTGATATCTTCAAAGATTAATCAACAACCAAGTGTGGAATTAAATATTCCAACATGGCATAAATTTGTGTCCTTAGAAAATCTTGGGAAGGCTTACTTGGACAAGGAAGGCTCTTTGAAATTAGAGATTGAATTTGAAGTTGTTTCCACCACAAAATACGCTCCATGAAGATCTACAATACCATATTACCATGAATGTTCATTATACTTTTGGTTTTGTTCATTATAATTTTCGTTTTTGATTTCTGAATAATGTAAAGTTTGATGCTTTAGACAACAACCTACATTGGTAATTCTTAAAAAAAGGATATCTAAAATATTTTAATATAAGTAATTTTATTATTATTATATTTTCTTACATCTCCTAACTTTATCCGTCTATCCTTAACCTGAAATTACGTGAGAATTTGTTTTCTCCGAAAAAAAAAAAAAACGAAAAGGAAAAGTGAGTAGTTTAGGAATTGGGCCGGGCTTTAAAGGGCTCATAAATACTTTTGATTTGACTAGATTGGTCCTCGTCTTCTTCTTCCTCAGTTTTCCTCCTCGCACAAGTCACTTTTGGACTCGATTCGTTCTCTTTCTGCTTTCTCCTCCTCAATTATGGTTATGGATATCGATTTCAACGAGTACAAGCTCAGGTGTGAGCTTCGTGGCCACGATGACGATGTAAGATCTCTGCCCAATTCCACTTTTTTGCTTTATTGCGTGTCTCTCTTTTACTTGATCAACTCTTCTTTAGAATTTGGAAACTCTGTTAAGGTAGCATAATCAGCCACTCCAATTTCTTTATTCCGCTTTGCATTCTCGAAACCACCCCCTTAATTTCGATTTTGCTTTCGATTTCTACAATCGGATGTTCAGATATGATAATTAGTGTGTGAGGGTTTGTTTCGATTAGCTTTAGTTTATCAGTTTAGTTTCCCAGTTCAGATATATATTGATGATTTGTATTGAAAGTAAGAATTTTTTTCTTATGGGTTGGATGTTTAACCTTGTTAATACTTGTTGATATAGATCATCTAACTGTACATTATGCTAATGAGCTAATGCAATTGAATAAAGACTGTAATTGTGACATTGGGCAATCATTGGTTATCATGTTTCAGGTTCGTGGGATATGTGTGTGCAGTGATGAGAATATAGCAACTTCATCAAGAGACAGAACCATTAGGGTCTGGTCAATGGATTCTTCTGATAAGCGCAAGTATTCCAACTCTAAAATCCTGTTGGGTCATACAAGCTTTGTCGGGCCACTTGCGTCGATTCAGCCAAACGATGAGTACCCTGAAGGAAGACTAGTCTCCGGGAGTATGGATACATCTGTTATTGTTTGGAACCTGGTTAATGGAGAGAATATTCAGACATTAAGGGGTCATAAGATGCAAGTCACTGGTGTTACTAATGATAATGAGGACATAGTGTCATCTTCAGTTGATCAGTAAGTTTTCCTCCTGTGGAAGTAAATTTCTTAGTCAAACAAATAGTTCAGTCAATGTTTCTTGCTTAAAATCAAGTGAGTGTATTTTCCATTGCTGTTTCCCAGTAATTGTTTCTCATATGGGATAGTACATTATTCTTTATTGTAGTTCTCAGGTTTTATGAGTCTTAACTGCGTAGCTTACTATTAATGTTGTATAGTCTAACCTAACTCACCATTCATTATATTTCTGAAGAACTCTGAAACGATGGAGAAACGGTCAGCTTATTGAATCTTGGGAGGCACATCAGTCGCCTGTCCAGGCAGTTATAAAGCTGCCATCTGGGGAAATCGTTTCAGGTAAATCATCAAACTAAAGCTGTCCTTTGTTTCCTATTCGTCTTAAGATGCATTAACTTTACTTTGATTATTTGTGATGACTTACTTTTCACTGGAATTCACAACTGAAAAATTTCTTATGCTACTACCAGGTTCAAGTGACACCACTCTCAAACTCTGGAAGGGAAAAACTAGTCTCCGAACTTTTTCGGGGCATTCAGGTGAATATCTTTATGCCTCTCTCAAATTTCGTTATGAATGTGAGAAACTGCATTTCAAAAATAAGACTAAATTTAATTCTAGCTGCAGCAAGATATATATATATCTTGTGAAGTGACAAGACAGTGATCTGTTGTCAGGAATTACTGTTAATTGAAGAAACTGTTATCTTATACATTTTCTTTTGTTTTGCAATGCAGATACGGTTAGAGGGTTAGCCATAATGCCTGAATTAGGGTTTCTTTCAGCATCACATGATGGGTAAGCTCTGTGTTTCCAGCAACCCTCTGCCTTCATCTCATTTTCCAAGTGAACGATACTTATCCATTTGTGGTTATACTAGAGTCTTCTGCCTCTTTTGTAATCCTGTGTGATGCTTAGGTTTTCCTTTGCTCAGTCTTTCATCCGTTTGTATACAACAAACTTTGTAAATCTCTGTTTTATTGTATCAAAACAGCTCAATTAGGTTATGGGCTCTTAGTGGCGAAGTTCTTTTGGAGATGGTTGGTCACACCTCCATCGTTTACTCAGTGGATGCACATGCATCTGGCCTTATCGTCAGTGGCAGTGAAGACCGCTTTGCCAAAGTTTGGAAAGGTGATCATGGTTTTCCTTTTGTTTCTATTGATGCCTCGGGTAGTTGTCCACTTATGTTCTATGATTTGTATAAATTTTCTAAGTTATCTGAGGTCTGAGATGTTTAAATGTAGGTAGTCTCTCTCCAGTTCTCACTTAGATACTTAAAATTAGAAAGTCTCTGTTCACTTTCAGTTTGATGCTCGCTCTTAATCTTTCTGGAAGGTTTTGGATACTTCCTATTTCATATGTGTGTGGATGTCGTTATCCAATTTGATTACTTACAGTTAATGGAAAGTTAGTTGTTAGCATCTCAGACAGTATTAGATGATCAGAAACCAATTTGGAATGCTTGCAAAGATGGTTCTGGGATAGATGTTATTATTGATATCACTAACGAAAAGAGATTAAAGCATGTCTATTTTGATATGTTGTTCTTACTTTGTTGCTATATTCTGGAACAGATGGAGTCTGCGTTCAGAGTTTGGAACACCCAGGCTGTGTCTGGGATACAAAGTTCTTGGAAAACGGGGATATTGTGACAGCATGTTCTGATGGAGTGGTTCGTGTTTGGACAGTACGTCATGACGCAATTGCAGATCAGATGGAGATTGATGCCTATAATTCTCAACTTTCTCAGTACACATTGAGCAGGTATCTAATTGTTATGAATTTCTCATCTCTGACCGATTAAATTCTCTGTGCATTGAGTTTTTTTCTTCTGTCATAAGACCTGCCGATGATGTATAATTTTGTATCTTTCGTGCTCGAAAAATAACTGCAAAGCATATTTGTGCCATTATATATCTCAGGAAAAAGGTTGGAGGATTGAAACTTGACGAGCTTCCCGGGCTTGATGCTCTGACGATACCAGGTTTGACAAATTTATCCAATTTTTTTAATATTGAGTTTTATCATCCTTTAGAAAGCTTCAGTTTTACTATATTATCCAGAGAACACATAGATAGTTGTCAAGCTGTAATTGGTATTGTTGTGAGCCTGTGGCTATGATATTCTCGTAACATCTTCTAGTATTTGCTCAGGTACCAGTGATGGCCAGACAAAAGTCGTAAGGGAAGGAGACAATGGTGTTGCCTATGCATGGAATATGAAAGAACAGAGATGGGACAAAGTAAGACATCATATAAACAGGAACTTCTAACTTTTCTCTTAACCTTTTTAGTTTGTTCACGGCATGCTCTTTTTGCGTGGCCTGAATGAGGCTCTATTATTTATTAGATCGTATGCATTCATGAAAATAATTGGCTTGATGACTAAATGTGAAATTGCCTGTGATAGAATGATTTGAATTCTCTATGGCTTTTTTCAGATTGGTGAGGTTGTTGATGGCCCAGATGGTGTGGCCGATCGTCCAATTTTCGATGGAGTTCAGTATGATTTTGGTTAGTTTTTGACCTAAGAAAATTTCTGATCATCTTAAAATCAAAGTGAGCAAAATTCTTAGCCGTTTCTCTTTCATCTAGTTTTTGATGTTGACATTGGTGACGGGGAGCCTATCCGGAAGCTACCTTACAATCGATCAGGTACTCGAACTGTCTTGCTAGCCTTGTCTTAATTTTAAATGCAAGCATGAGCCAGTGCTTCAATTTATATGTTACTTGAATTTTTTTTGCTTGGCAGACAATCCTTATGATGCAGCTGATAAGTGGCTTCTGAGAGAGAATCTCCCCTTTGCATATCGGCAGCAAATTGTTGACTTCATATTACAAAATTCGGGACAGAAAGACTTCAGTTTTAATCCATCTTTCCGTGATCCCTTCACAGGAGGTAAAATCTAGAAAATACTTCCATCTGCAATAATTTGTTTTTAGGATTTATTCTAATTTTATGGTTTGCCTTCTTTCTGTAACAGCAAATGCTTACGTTCCTGGGCAAGCATCTCATTCAGCTGGTACGGTGTTTGTGTTGAGTTTTCATAATACTTATGTTTCATGAGTAATTATAAATTCTGATAATATTCTTCTGTTTGCCTCATACACTCTTGACTCTTATTGTTGCAGCAACTCCGGCAAAACCTTTGTACAAGCACATTCCAAAAGTACGCCAGAATGCTTTCTTTACTTTTGTTTAATGTTTTTAACTATTGATCCTTTCTTCTTTTATTGTTCTTCCCAGAAAGGTGTGCTAGTTTTCGATGTTGCCCAATATGATGGGATTCTGAAAAAGTTGACAGAGTTCAACAATACTCTGCAATCTGACTCAGTAAGCTCTCTGTAGTTTTGGCACACCACTGCAGTTGTACCAGGAATTATTATTTTACTTATATTATTGTTGGTATATATGTTTATACAATTTTTCCATCATTTGAAGGTAAATAATGACAAGTCCCTGACAGAAGTCGAAGTATCCCGAGTAGGCGCAATCATTAAAATACTCAAGGACACATCACATTACCACTCTACAAGTTTTGCTGACATGGATATTACTTTGCTTTTGAAAGTGCTACAAGCATGGCCACCTGCAATAATGTTTCCTGGTTAGTCTTCTCTTGTCAATCAATTAGTCACAGAGAACTGTTCTTAAGCTATTGAACTTTTGATGGTTGCTATATTATTTTAGTATCATGAAACCATTGCAAAATTAGTTAATCCCAAAGTGCTTGTATTACAATCTGAAAATGGGATATGTTTTGGCTTATTTGGATAATATCCTGGGTTTCCATTTTGTCTTTTGCCACCAACTTTATAATTGTGCCAATTATTGGATATAGCCTTAACTTTTACTTTGCTTATGGTATTTGAATATGCAGCTATTGATATCTTCAGGATGCTCGTTTTGCATCCTCATGGAGCAAGTCTTCTCATCAAGCATGTGGAAAACAACAATGGTATTAACTCTGACGTGAAGCTATGGTTTCTCAACATGATATTATTAGCATATCAGCTATTGTCCTTTATTAACGTTGTATGTCTCTACTTCAATTCAATTAGATCTGCTTTTGGATGTGATAAAAAAAGTCACTGAAGATCCGGCTCTTCCTGCAAACCTTCTAACAACTGTTCGTGTCCTGGTTAATCTATTCAAGAATTCTTCATTTCATTACTGGCTACAGACACATCATAGTCAAGTAAGTACTATCTCGTTTCTATGGTTCTATATCATAATAAGAATATGTGATGATCTCGATAAACCTACTATTGGTTTAGCTGTTACTCACAGCCCATGAGGAGAAATTTTTGGTTTCTTTGCCTATTATATGTGGCTGAGCTGCATCTGGGAATAGAATTGAAGTTTCTAATTACAATAAACTATAGTGTCTGTGCATATGTGTTTGTGTGTTTTACTCTGATAATTTGAAGTAGTCGGTTCGCGGGTACTCACTCAGCTTTATTATGTACCATTGATGAATGCAGATTCTTGATGCCTTCTCAAATTGTTATTCATCCCCAAATAAGAACTTGCAGTTGGCTTATTCGACGTTGCTTCTCAAGTAAGATGCCTCTTAAATTACTTATGTTATAGCTGGATTCATGCCAAATTTTAGCCATCTCATCAGACACAGAACTAAACCATGATCTATGCTTTTGTTCCTCAGTTACACAGTGCTATTAATAGAAAAGAAAGATCAAGAAGGTCAATCTCAAGTCCTTTCAGCAGCTTTGCAGGTGCGCTTATCTAACTACCAGTGCATATAAATATCATTCATATTTAGCCATTAAATTAAATTTAGGAGAGAACCAATCTAGCACATAATGAAGTAGAAGCTCACTGGTATGTTTGTCTGGTATGAAAATTTAAACAGATTGCAGAAGAGGAAGCGGCAGATGTTGATTCCAAGTTCCGGAGTTTGGTTGCAATCGGGTCACTGGTCAGTTTCCACAACCCACTAGAGTTCCTCCTAGTAAGAAAATATAACTGCTTGTTAGGTCCATAATCTTAATCGGTATGTGTCTCTGCAACAGATGCTTGAAGGTCTGGTGAAGAAGATAGCGATAGATTTTGAAGTGGAGAACATTGCGAAATCAGCCAAAGCCTCTAAGGAAGCCAAGATTGCAGAAATTGGAGCAGATATCGAGCTTCTGATTCGCCAACCTTAAATTTTAGATTTCTTGTTCCATTTCGCGAATCAAGTAATCTCTTAACATTTACATCTGATGCCGATTTGGTTATCTTTGAAACGCAATGCAAAATTTTCTAGCAGAGCTTTAGATTTCTGAATAGTGAATACAGATTTGAATAGTAACAGTTGTCATGGCTTCCATTTGGAATAGAATTTGTCATCACCCCACATCAACATTCTACTTAACGAAATACTAACATTCTTCTTCTTCAAATGCCAATGCCTTGGCTTTATCCTCCTCCCTAAGCTAAACCCAAAATACTGAGGGAACTTCTTGAGCTCCTCCAATTCTCTTTCCATATCGTAAATCAGAAACTCAAACTTAGGTCTCAAGTTATCTTCAATACTATACCCAAATATCGCCGGTAGTCTCCCACAGACTCTAGCTGCTTCTTCGTGTTCGAATCCTATACTCTTCAAGAATCTCATCTTAGCTCTTAGCTTCTCCACTCTAGTGTTCAACACATGCGCGTTCATCTTGCTCGCTCTGTTTAGATTCCGTAACCCTAGCTCTTTGAGGTAGACTAGCGTCGGCCTCAAGCAATATTCTACGTTGGAGAAGAGGAGGTTCGGGCAATTCACGATCAAGCCACTGGATTCTTCAGCGGAAGCTCCGAGTTCTGCCGTGAGAAAATCGAAGACGGGATTGAGTTCGGTGATGTCGAAGGTTGGAGAGAAGAGCTGAGGACAGAGGTAGACGAGGCGAGGGAAATCTTCGTCGGAGATTCCTTTTGATTTTAGGAAGTTTACGGCGGAGAGGATTACGGGAAGGTTGTCTACCGGAGGGGCTAAACGGGGATTTTGAGAGATTACTCCGAGGGAAGAGAGGTAACGAAGATTTTCACGGTGAGTGGTTTGGAATTTGAGGTAGAGAGGTCTTGAGTTTGGAGGAGGAGAGGAAGATGGTGAGAAAGTGGCTAGAGGTTGAAGATGAAGTGAAGCACAAGTAGTAGCCATTGATTCGTCTTCTTCACCTGTTTCTTCTCATCCCGGTTCGATTTTATATCTGCGATTAAATCAGAAATTTGTTGTGAACCGGTTCGGTTTTGTATATTGGGCTCCAAATTAGAAGCCCATGATTATAAAACCCTAGATGAAGAACCTTCACCATTTCTCATCATCTTCTTCGATCTTCAAATTCTCAAATCCAGAGAGATTGTTCAGTCTTGGTGGGGGGAAAATGAAGCCAGTGATAGGGACTGTGGTGTCAAACAAGATGCAGAAGTCGGTGGTTGTCGCCGTCGACAGGCTCTTTCACAACAAGCTCTACAATCGTTACGTCAAGCGAACTTCCAAATTTATGGCTCACGACGAGAAGGACGCCTGTAACATCGGAGATAGAGTAATTCTCTTGATTTTGAGTTACATTTTGATCAAGAGGTTGAAAATATCTAGTGAACAATTTGCGTTTTATCGATCTTATTAAGTCGTGATTGTAAGTCTTTCTGTTAATTTAGTATTTAGAAGAATGTCGAATAGGTTACATCTGAGGAATGTTGGAATTAAACCATTAGAGGTTGATTTATCTGTTTGTGATTATTACTTCAAATTCTTTGTTATGAAGAGGAAACTTGATTTGGTATGTAATATTAGGTGAAATTGGATCCTTCAAGGCCTTTGAGCAAGCGTAAGAATTGGATTGTTGCTGAAATCATAAAGAAAGCACGCATTTATTCTCCTCAGGCTGCTGCTGCAGCAGCTCTCAATTTCTCAGCTGCAAAAGCTACCTCGGCCAACCTTGTTGAGAAGTCCCCAAGTCCACCAGCATCGTCTTCTTAAGGTGATTTAGTCAATTGCTCTACTGTTGTTACGTGTATCAGACCTCTGTTGTTTGTTGAGTTTCATTTGCTGGTTCAGTGTAGTGTCTTTTTCGTACCTCTAAGACGATAGCATAGCTTCAGTTAAGTGGAGCGTAATGAGAATTGACTGTACACTACTATGTGGCAATAATATAGCTTGTTTGGCATTGGAAACCATTTTGTGCTGCTTCATTTTCTGTCTTGCCACTACTAGTATAGGTTTCGCCCGTACCCTTCTCCAAAACGTTACCAGTTAGTATAACGGAGGGCATTTACTGTAGGTTGTCTATTTTTATAAACCTCTTTGGTTTGTTAACCATAACCTCTATTCCTCATGCTGCAGTTTTTGCAGTTGAGGAGCAAACTCACCCAGGATCGAAAAACGTGTTTATCAGTCTGCCAGCGATACTACAAGAGAGTCATAGCCATAGGATGTGGTGACGAAGAAATTAGTTCATCAGCTGTAGTCTAGTGCTTTTGGATGATGTTTGTCAGATATATTGGTATATTGATGAGTTGTATGATTTTTTGAAGCTGACTTTTTCATTCAATTTGAAAGTTTGAAGGTTCATGAATAATTCTCACCTCACTCTAATTAAAACAGCAATTTGTACAAAAAACCTAGAAGCCAATAAAATTCTTTCTAACAAATGTAGACGCCAATTTATAACAAATGTAGGAAAACCAACCGGAAAACTTTGTAAAATTCGAATGTGTTACTGAAACTGAAGGGTTCTGCGTTCTGGATTGGAAACAATTCAAACAAAACCGAATCATACTTGCCATGTCAGCATTGTAGCCACTACTCCAATCCAATCATACATTTGATTGGTCATTTACGATGTTACATGGGTCCCATCATATCATGATGCTGTGGCAGTCTGGCAAAACTACTCGTCTCTTTCAGCATCCCCGAAGATAAAATTTGTTTATTTTCTGTTTACTTTGGGGCTTGAAATTAAAACGAAAAACATAATTTTTGTTGTCTGATTGTGTGCTAGCAGTGTTTTCTTCTTGTAAGAAGAAGATCTTTCAGTTAATGTCCACACTGTTTCTAACTGAAGAAAACACTAGCAATGGAAGGAACTTGTTTTCTCAGAGGGCAACCTCTCACAACATTACCCTCTCTTCCCAGAACAAGATTTCTTCTCCAGAGATTGAACAAGACCAATCGAAATGTCAGCTTTTCAAGTTTGAAGAATCACTCGAATTCCAGAAAGTCTAGGTTTTTCGATCTTAGCCTCAGGACTTCAGGTAATATTTGTAATGAAAGTCAGTTGAAATTTCATGTTTTGGTTACTTTTCGTGAAATGGGTCTTGCTTGAGTAAGAGTTCCTACCTCTTACCTTGAATTCATCTTTGTCGTGTTCTTGCTGATGGTTTCTGCACTGTGGTCGTTTCCCAATCCTCAATTTTAGTGTCAAAGTTTTGATCTGACTCCAGTAATATCATTAGTATCACCTTCAGAATTCTGGTTTTGATCATATGGAAGTCATACATTTACTCACATCCCTCCTTGTAATTGACCAAAGGTCCCATAAGAGCAAGCTCTGCAGTTACAGAAGCAAGTCCTTCGAATTTGAACACCAAAGAAGAAGACCTTGTCTTTGTAGCCGGTGCTACGGGTAAAGTTGGTTCTAGAACTGTGAGGTTAGTTTCCTGCTTCTTTAACTTAATATTGCACTGCTGGTTGCTTGGTTGGTTAAAGAGTCATATTAATGTCTTCTTTCAGAGAGCTACTGAAACTCGGATTTCGAGTTAGAGCTGGAGTTCGCAGCGCTCAGAGAGCAGAAAGTCTTGTGCAAGTATGAGTTACATTAATACTGAATTTTTTTCATGTTCAGTGACCATGTCATCGTTTTGGTGAAGTTAATCCGCGGTTAATACTTTGCAGAGCATTAGGGAAATGAAGCTCCAGGACACAGATGAAGGAGCTCAACGTAAGAACAATATCCTCTCATCTATTTACAACATGTTTGTCATAGAAAAGTAACAGGCAGTGTCTGTGTCTTTAGCCCAGCTGTAGAAAAGCTTGAAATTGTGGAATGTGACTTGGAGAAGCGGGATGCGATACAGCCCGCTCTAGGAAATGCATCAGTGGTTATATGCTGTATTGGTGCTAGCGAGAAGGAAGTCTCTGATATTACCGGCCCTTACAGAATCGATTACCAAGCCACCAAAAACCTTGTTGATGCTGGTAAGAAAATTGCACTCAAAATGGTTTATTTCTGTTCTCTCTTTATTTTGATTTTTTTTGTTTCATAGTTGACTCTTTGTGCTATTATGAGCAGCAACATCTGCAAAGGTTAATAACTTCATTTTGGTGACATCCTTGGGGACAAATAAATTTGGATTTCCTGCTGCGATTCTCAAGTAAGTCTGTTATGATTTTTCTTTTCTGACACCCTTTTTGTCATATAAGCCTAAAAAACCTATGACATGTTCTTGTAATATGAATTCTAATAAACATATTGTTTGTGAAGCCTATTCTGGGGAGTTCTTTGCTGGAAGAGAAAAGCAGAAGAAGCGTTAATTGCAAGCGGTCTCAATTACGCAGTGAGTAATTCACAAGATGCCTCAGTAGTCCCAAATTTACTATTTCAGAGACTCTTTCCGCTGTCTCATACCTATAATTATTGTCTTTCCATCTTATATCTTCAGATAGTTAGGCCTGGAGGAATGGAGAGACCCACTGATACATACAAGGAAACTCATAATCTTACTCTTTCTTTAGACGATACATTGTTTGGTGGTCAGGTCTCAAATCTGCAGGTATTGTGCTTCCTTTGTCTCTGATATGACCACATTATGAAGAGGAGCTCTGATTTATTTTTTTTTATTTTTTTTTATTTGATTTTTCTTTGTCACTGATGTCCAGGTTGCAGAATTGCTTGCTTGTATGGCAAAGAATCCTCAACTTTCATGTTCTAAGATTGTGGAAGTAGTTGCTGAAACAACTGCACCATTAACTCCAACTGAAAAGCTTCTTGAAAAGATTCCTGCAAAACGCCCTTATGTGCCTCCACCAAAGGTTATATTTCGTTCTCGTCTTCCCTATTCTATCTTGTTCATCGCTCTCATGTGAACTTTATTACCCTGCGTTGTGATTGTGGACAGGAATCAGTTGCAGCCAAAGAGGTCATACCAGTCCCGACTGAGCCTGTCACTCAATCCGTACCAGTCCCGACTGAGCCTGTCACTCAATCCATACCATCCCCTAGTGAGCCTGTTACTCAGGAACCTGTAGCTCCCAAGGAGGATGAAGCACCTGCCATAGTGAAAGATGTGAAGCCTAGGCCGCTGTCTCCTTATGCCGCGTAAGAAAACTTGCTCTTTAAAGCAAAAGACAAGTATGTAACTAAACTGATTTGCTGACATGACATTTATTGTTTTTGATGTCCTTCGTCTTTTTTGTTTTGTTAATATATATAGATATGCAGACTTGAAACCTCCAACATCTCCTATTCCAACTTTTAGCACATCACTTGGTGCTACCAAATCTAAGGAAGTAGACGCCGTACAGGTTCCTGTGGAAACCAATATAGATCCACTGCCAGATACTATCTCAAATGCTTCAGTAGGAGAAGAAGAGGTGAAGCAAGCTGAGGAAAAGAAAGAAAGGCCTCTTTCCCCATATGCCTTGTAAGAATCTTTCTATCTCGGTGGATTCTATTCAGGACGCAATAGATTTAAATTTATTCTGTGCGCCTACGAGTGTCTATTGGTTTCATCACAGTTGGACTAATAGAAATTTTTGGTAATGACAAATTTTTGAATTCTTTTTTTCTTGCTGTGTTATATGCAGCTATGACAATCTAAAACCACCTTCATCACCCACTCCCAAAGCTTCTGGTACCCGCAAGAGCGATTCCCTGGCACCTGGTCCAACCGATTCTGATGCTGGTAAAAGCACAACAATTGCAACAACTGTCACTGAGACAGAAGCACCACCAGCCACACCAAAAATGAGACCTCTTTCTCCTTATGCAGCGTAACAAATTTTCTTCTGTGTTGATTTCTTTCATCTCTCTATATATGTAACCCAATTCTGGTCCGTTTTATCTTCAATGAATCTTCACTATGTTTTGCAGTTATGCAGACCTTAAACCACCAACCTCACCAACTCCTGCATCAACCGGTCCCAAGAATACAGCATCTGAAGAAGACAACTCAGAGTTGCCTGGAGGCAGCAATGTGCTGAAAACAGTAGATGGTAGTGTGTAAGTATCAAGAAGTCAGACTTATAAAAGTGTCTACATTAAGCAATCAATCAATAAACCCCAATTTTTCACTCGTTTTGTTCAGGGACATGATTCCATCTACTTCTGTACCTGAAGCAGCACCTGTTAGCGCAGAGTTGCCTGGAGGCAATAATGATGTTCTGGAAACGGTTGATGATAGTGTGTAAGTATTCATGAATTAAACAGGTTTCAAAAGTTTGTCTACAATAAGGAATCGAATAATAACACTTCACATTTTCACTCGTTTTGTTCAGGGACACAATTCCATCTACTTCTGTACCTGAAGCAGCACCTGTTAACAATGTGACAGACACGCCGCTTACTTCAGAAGACAACAAGACAGCTGATCAGCCAAAGCCAAGACCTTTGTCACCTTACACAATGTGAGACAGAGAAAGAAAAAACATTCTGGTTCTAAATGTGTCCGTTTTTATTACTTTTTCTCATATGTTCAAATTTTTGCAGGTATGAGGACATGAAGCCTCCAACATCGCCGCTTCCATCTCCAGTGATCAATCATTAACTAGAAGAGATGAATTGGCCTTTAAATCCTGGAATTTCTTCTTATAACTCTGCAAATTCTAAACAATGAGAGAGAGAGCTATGGGACAATTCAGTTTTGCAGATATGATTCAGTGAGCAGAAGAATGCAATATTCATTCATCAAATGCCTTGTGAGCTCTACTTTGTTCATCTGTTTATTGACATTGATATATGATAACCCATTTGTTCCCTATCATCGATCGTCATATATAATAGACTAGTTTGGGTTTTCACCAAACTGTCTCACATCTCTCATGAGTGTCCTTTCCTCATTCAGTTTTCATTATTAAATCACGTTACACTATATCTTATTTAAAAAAATGTATATTGATTTTGTTAAAAAAAGAAAAAATGGGACAAAGTGAAGTTCTTAAGTCTATGTATTAATGATTACACCAATGCATAGATACAACTAAATTACTATATGCAATGCAAATGGTAAGAAGGGTCAATACTCAATACACATAGGACTTGGGAGTTAGTTGTGTTGAAAATGTGGAAATCGAGACAACAAACTCGGAAGACAAAAAGACTTGTCCCCTTCACGTCTCGTAGAGAAAACTACGGAACAGAAGCTTAGGAAACCACAACGAAAGAACACAATCCCAAAACATGAATCTTCTGAAATCTCATCTCTTGGATTCTCTTATTTCTTAGTAGTTTTTATCATTTTGTTCACAATAAAACAGCGTTTTGGTATAACCAAATCCTGAGAAACATATGTGTTTACATTTAATCCCATAGCACAGTTCCAAATAAAACCAACTCTAACAACATTTTTGTAAATACTACTATATGTTTTCTTTTAAAATATAATGTAGTTGATCCTAGTGTTGTGTACTTGATTTATTGAAGACTAGTCTGTTAGAACATTGAATAATGAGTACTACACATGATATTTATATAATATATGCACGGTAGTTATTTATGTGCATCTAATCTAGCTATGTTACGTATGTGGTAGATTTGTTATAGAAAAAGCTTTTGTAACTTTCATCGCTTTTAAGACTTTCCTTTACCATTTTGAATCATCAAGTGCTTGCCACTCCATGCATCTCTTTAACCAAAAGACACCCCACCAATAAAACCTTTTTGTAATTTACCATTTGGTTACGATCTTTGCGGATAATGCTTTTTTCAAAAGATGTTTCTTTCATACTCGTGCCATTTCGACATTTGAATTTTTAGTGGAGCTTTTACAAATGCATATATGGTCCACTTGACTAATATGAATAACCATTTGATTAACGTGCAACTAATTTTCTAAAAAATCTAATATTTTTTTTATCTTATTTCAAATTTTACCCTCACCATGAAAACTAATTGCTGAACTTTTAAAATATTTCAGTAAAAACTCAGAAATTGTTGGTGTAACGAAATCACATAAAATATTCTAGTTTTGTATTTTTGTTTTGTATTTGAGAAAATAGCCCTAAAACCTTTTACTTGCCCATTCTGATTTTTTTTTTTTTTTTCTCTCATTCTGATTTTTGTTTGCATGAAAAGTGACCTTTACAGAACATCAGACCCGATGTCAAACCAATAATTACATATTGTTTTGTTTCTTTTGATGCAAATACCCCAAAAAGAGACATCTTTTTAGTTTTATTTATTCATAATTCATAAAGTGTTTTTCAATCAAGGGCATTTGCTTTTCAAGATCAGACTGGACAATAGTATAAATGAGGAAATAATTAGATAGACAAATTTAATGATCACGTAAATGATTTGATCACACAACGTAGTTATATACAACTGATATTTGGACCATGCAATCAATTTTAGTCTTTTATCCACACACACAAAAAAAAAAAGTAATGTGAATTACTGGTTTAATTAGTGATACGTAGCTGAGATGGTTGAGAGACTTACTTGCTAAGATGAAAAGTACATATTATAGTTGTTGTCTAACACTTTCACTTAATGTTTTGTTAGCCCTTTTGTTGTAATTTATGTTGACTTTCTATTTCTGTACTTAAAAAAAAAAAAATAATTGGTTCTAGCTCAATATGTAAATATCTCAAATAAAATCTTCATATCACTGGTTCGAGTAACTAAGGAACCAATATAATATATTATAGTCCCGAACGAAATACATATGTATATATATATTTTTAACATAAATCAGAAGTATGTGATTTTATCAAAAGGAAGACATTTGAAGAAATAAACCCCAAAAGAAACCTTGACCAAACTAAAATCCAAAATACCAAACCAAAGCAAAGACTAGTTAGCTTGTTTTTGTTGTATTTGGATCGAGTAAACATTATGTATTTTACATTTCTAGTCATGTGTGTGTGCACATTTGCATACATACACTCATCACTCATGAGGTGTATTATATGTGCATTCACTGTTACCCAAAGGTGTTAGGTAAAAGAACAGAGGCAAAACAATCTTATTTGTACAAAATAATATTCTTATTTGTTTTGATGTATTCTTATAACCAGTGAGTACTGAATAGACTCATTCCATTCGCGGTATACTTGCAATATCCCTCTCTTCTTTAACCTTTCCCTTCTTCTTCTTCTGTAAAATTTTGTTTGTTCCTATCTAATTCCTCCCTTTTAATGCTTTTGCTTCAGTGATTTTCATCTATTGAGTTGGTTTTTTTACTTCTGATATATATTTTTAAGTTTTTCACTGAAGAAAACTCTTGAGACACACTCATGACGACAACAACAACTTCAACTCACAAACGTTCTAGAAGGTTCTGTCTCTTCTTCTTCTTCATTCATGTTAAATTAATGGTCTTGTCTCAACAAGTTTCTCTATTTTTCCAGCGACCCGATCCTCAGAAAACCTCTCAAGAACCACAAATTAAACGAAGTTCTTTACAACCACGATCGATTTCACATGGTGAGATATCTTCCAAAGGGTCAAATATTTTGTAATTGATGCTCTGTTTTATCAAATCAGCTTAATCATTTTATATTCTTAGGATCAAATGTTGCAGAAAGAGATACACCAGCTGAAATCTCTTGTAAAATCCAGAAATTTACAGCCCCAGAGAGTCTCAAGCGATGAGGTTCTAAGAAAATGATCTCTATAGCTTTTTTTCCTAAGTTCTTTATTGGGAATCAATTCAGATCTCAAATCTTCAACTTCTTACACCTTAGATTGATTTGCTGCTTCAAGAAGATGAACTCTTAGTGCGACGTGAAATGGAGACACTCCTTCGGCGTAAACTGTTGTTGGATGATTGTAGAAACGAAGATTCCTCCATCCCCAAGGTTATATAAAAGAAAACTAAGCTTTTGTTACCTTAGAACACAAGCAAGCCTTTTGAATATCCTCTCTGAGATTTAAGAGATCATGTTTCTTGATTTAGGAAGCAAAGAAACTGGTGAGCGAAATCGCGGGTTTAGAGCTACAAGTGATGTACTTGGAAAGATACCTTCTTCTGTTATATCGAAGATTCTTTTATAACAAAGTTACATCTAAGTTAGACTCCGAGGAGACAGAAAAATCAGAGGATCTTTCTGAGACTATTAAAGTCGTTGATTCACCCAAAAACGCAGTCTGCAGCCCGCAGAAAGTTCTGGAAGACCCTGGAATATTTCGCAGCCACTCATCGTTGTCGCATTGTTCAGGCTATTCCTTTAGAATGTCTCCTCAACCAATGGACTCTTCATACCATCGCTCTCTTCCTTTCTCAATGCTTGAGGTAAAATCAAATTCTTGTTATGGAAGCTGTTTACTAATCTTGTTTTGAGTTATTTCTTTATCAGAAGATGATCTCCTTTTTATCGGTTACAGCAATCTGATATTGATGCAATGATGGGGACATATGTTTCTGAAAACGTTACAAATCCAAACACTTTGTCTGAAGAGATGATCAAGTGCATCTCAGAAGTAATTCGTAAACTCGCGGATCTAGAACCACTCGATGAAGATCAGGAATTGAGCAGCCCTTTTCGTAGGAAAGAGCGTTTGAAGGTCATCAGCCAACCTCACAACAAATTTTTAATGGTGCAATCGATATGTACAGACTCGAAAAAGTTAAATGAAGTTGAACCTGCTTTAAAACATTACAGGTTTGCTTTTCCATCTCAGGCTCTATCTCTTGCAACATCAACATCTTATATATACATTTAACTCTGTTATGTAATCAATTGTATTGTTTCTTGTTCATTTTTAATGCTTAGGTCGCTTGTTAATAAGTTAGAAGGAGTCAATCCTAGGAAGTTGAATCATGAAGAGAAGCTAGCTTTCTGGATAAACATACACAATTCTTTGGTTATGCATGTAAGGATTCTGAAACTAAGTTTTCGACTTGATAAAAATCTCTTTAGACTTTAACTTGTGCTTATTTTTGTCTCTCTTGCAGTCGATTCTTGTCTATGGGAACCCGAAAAATAGTATGAAAAGAGTTTCTGGATTGCTGAAGGTAACAGAATGACCTTATTTTGGGACACAAGTCTTGCTTGGGATACAAGTCATCAGTAAAGTAACAATGTTTAGGGCTTTTATACTGTGTGATGTAGGCAGCTTATAACGTTGGAGGTCGAAGCTTGAACTTAGATACAATTCAGACATCAATCCTTCGTTGTCGCGTCTCTCGACCAGGACAGGCAAGTCAAAGATTGATTTTGGTTCTGAATTTTTTTACTTTCTTTAGCTAATTGAGGTTTTAAAAGATCTTTTCTTATCTACAGGTATTTAGGTTCTTGTTTGCTTCGAGATCAAAGGGTAAAGACTTGAGTAAAGATTATGCCATAACTCACCCTGAGCCTCTACTTCATTTCGCACTTTGCTCCGGGAACTTCTCAGATCCATCAGTAAGCAAAATCGTTTTAATCAAAGAGTGTTTCTTGTTATACACGCTATTCATATGAAGGATTAGCTTTAAACACAAATGATTCTTATAGGTTCGTATCTATACGCCGAAAAACGTGATGATGGAGCTAGAATGTGGTAGAGAAGAATATATAAGATCAAACGTGGGAATCTCGAAAGACAACAAGATTCTCATGCCGAAGCTAGTGGAGTTATATGCTAAGGACACTCAACTTTGCCCAGATGGCGTTCTGAACATGATCAGGAACTATCTGCCTTGTGATGCAAGAAACAAAATTGAGCAGTGTAGGAACAAGAAGCATGGAAGATTGTCCATTGATTGGGTCGCACATGATTTCAGATTCGGGTTGCTTCTCTGAGAGGAAATCAGCAGTTGTTTTTTTTTATTTTTTCTGAAAATATGAATTAAAAAACTTGTATTGTGCGAAATTTCAAATTTTGATTGTCCTCGGTGATTATGTTAGGTTTCAAGATTTTCTGGATTTTTGCAAATTTAGTGGGATCAGAGTATCAGATTTTCATAAGGTCCCCTTTCCAGTCAATCAGAAGTCACATTCCAGAAAAGCAAACGAACTAGGTATAAGAAAAATTATATCTTTTGAAACCTATGTACCATGAGAACTTTAGAGAAGAAATTGAATTTATAAATCAATATTCACAGCCTAAACAACATTCAGAAATCAATAAGATCATCACGAAATCGCTGCATCTAAATCTCTCTCTCGCTTCACTGCTGCACAAAGACGAAGAACAAAGCTTAGCAAAATGATGAGGTCATCCAACGGAATCAACCACAAGAAGTGGCACAAGAAAATGATACATACTTGTGACAACAACTGACTCAAGAAATAACTCAGCCAGTAGCTCAAGAAGTACGTACACCAAATGTCTTTTGTACGAAATATGCTAATGAAGAGATCTAAGAGCATGAACACTCTTCATATGAAGAAGAATGAAGAATACATCTAATATCTCGACAAAAAGGACCTACATGAACTATATAGTCCTCAAGATTTGGCTCAACCCGTTGCTCCATACGCTATTCAAATTTATGTTTGGCATCCCTTTTACATCATCTAGAGACTCTAAATAATTCATCCAAGAGCAACGACAACCACTGGATCAAGCGGATCAAATCTTGCTAACATTTTCCTTATTTAAAGTGATTTGTATTCAACGATCTTAACGAGTACAAGCTCAGGTGTGAGCTTCGTGGCCACGATGACGATGTAAGATTTATGAATATAACTTCAAAAGGATATACTAAAAATACGATTTTTGTGTTGAAATATCTTTATTAAGGATGATGAAATCTTGGTTTTGATTTCATCATCCTTGTGCCAAGCTAAGAAGTTATATTCATAAATCTTACATCGTCATCGTGGCGATTTGCTTTGCTTATGCTTTCGGATCTAAGATCTCTTTCCCTGTTTCCGGTGGTTCTAAGGGAGGAGGAGGCTCGCCGCTTACTCCGGTCACAGCCTTGGTTGTTTTGGCCCAGATCTGATCTGATTTCTTTGGTGAAGATGGTGGTTTGTTGGAGATGGCGTGTGTCGACGGGGTTTTGGTGTTTCTTTCTTCTTGAAAGCTTCGGAATTGGTTTCTCTGTCTAATTCAGAATTTGTGTAGTGGCTTTTGTCTTAGGCTTGTTCCTTTCTCATCAGGTTTGGAATTTGCAGTGGTCAAATCCTTGTTCCGGAGTCTGTTACCCATCTTCTGGGTCCTAGCGGTTCCGTGATTGGATTGAGCGGTTATTGTTCTTTGACTTGCGGTTCTCAACAGCTCGTAATCGTAAGCAGTAAATCGAGACATTTACCGGACTCCAATCCTTGAGCTCCTTTTAGCAAGGGTTTAGTTTTCTTCTGGTTTTTCCTTTGTGCTTGTTTGAGTTTTGGTCTAAGCTGAGGATTTAGTTGTGTAAGACCAAGCTTCCCTCTTTTGGGCTTTAGTTCCCGGGATTGTATTCACTAAATCGCCGGTTTGTATCCGTTTAAGTTATTAATAAAAGTTCAGATGGAAAAAAAAAAAAAGATGATGAAATCAGAAGAAACCCTTGAAAACGATCTGAAATTTCCTATACTGAATATCACAAACAAAAAAAAAAATATATTGGGGACTAATTAATGACATTACAATTACTCCTTTGGTATTCCAAAGTATATTACTTCAAAGTTAACCCAATTACATAATTAATTCTTATTTTGTGAAGAACTCTGAAAGGATCTTTACTTTATTTCAATTTTTAATTGATCAAAACATTGTACGAGGCCAAGAGTTCCCGCTCCCACTTTAAAATATCTCGTCTGGATGTTATCATTAATTCTTTAATATTATTACAAAACCGTGTGGAGACTAAAGATTAGAACATGTTGTAGGACAACAACAATAAAACGTAGCAGAGCCACCGCTTATGGATTGTAGACATCATTCTCCACTCTCTTCCCCATAGTGTACTAAATAACTAATTATGATAGGTCAATTTTAATAGCCGGCTAAATTAGAAAATTAGTGTACGAATGAATAGTATAAAACAAAAGAAAACATAAAATTTGAAAGTTATTATAGAAACGAAATTTTTTTGGAATGGGTTGTTGACTTCGTTTCTATAATAACTTTGGTAGCTCTCGTAGTTAATGCCATTTGATAACTCCAAGATAAATAAAAAAAAACAAAAGGAAAAACGTCGTCGTTGAAACTCCAAAGCCCTGTACATACCAAAAAAAAATAGTCAGAGTATTATTTTTATCAATAGGTTACTGCTATTCATAAATGAAAAATCCGTATTTTAGCAAACAGAGCATTAAATAACAGAGGTGAATATAAGCTATAGTTTAAATACAATACAATAAAATAAACGGACCTTTGTTGTTGTGAAGCAAATTCAGAAATCCCAAAGTCTATCTTTGCTTCTCTGTTTCGTCCATTTTAATTCCATTAAATGTTTGAAAACCCCACATTCCATTAATGCACTCTTTCAATTTTTTTCCTCCTCTCCCTTAATCATCCCCACCGTCCATCTCATCTCCTACATATCTACCCTACACGTGTCCCTTCTTCTCCATCTCTCCGGCGACAACAACGCCTCTGGATCTCCGCATCGTAACCGACTCGACGGGTGCGGCGCCGTTCTGAAAAACATCGGACTCGTCATCGATTTCGTCCTCCGCGACGACGACGACGAACCACTACTCCCCGTCGCCGGAATCCGTTCCGATATCGGGAAAAACACACCCGATCGCCGTCGAAAAAACGGCGATTTCGTGGTTCTATAATACCGGAAAGAAAACACTCTCGATTTTGAAATCAGATTCCCGAACGGCGATTGTCGCTTGTTCCACGTAGATCTCCGGTATCTCCACGGCGAAACCGTCGCCGGCTCCATAACCGAAACGGATTCCTCTTCTCTCTCGTACTCAAACGAATACGATCTCTTCATCTCTCGGAATCTCGGCGATGATGATTGTTCTTCCACCTCCTGATCAATCGCGAGAATTTCGCTACGGATAACAATCGTGTTAGCTTCATCAACATCGAAGCTTGGACGAATCCTCGGAGCCATTAACGGAATAAACGGCGAGACAGGAGCCAAACCTCCTCCACCTGCCGCAACCGTAGATCCGAGAATCGCCGTGCGGCAGAGAGGACAGTTAGGATGAGAACGTAACCACTCATTAATACACTCAAGATGAAAAGCGTGGAAACATAACGGAAGCGTCCGTACATAATCACCATCTTCGAATTCCAACAAACAAACTGCGCAATCTCTACAATCCGTAACGGTTTTCTCAACGGATACGGTTTTGCCGGTGCAGGAGGATGCGGAGTAGAGGAAGAGCGGGAGAGTTTTGATGACGGAGTCGTCTAGTCCGTAAGGAGAGTAGGAAGAGTAGTGGAAAGAGTCGAAAGGGAAAGGGGAGAAGGAACGGAGATCGGAGGATGATGTTGAAGCGGAGGATAACTGAAGGAGACGGCGTCGACGGTGACGCCAGCGTCGGAAACGACGGAAGAGAGGCGAGATGAAGCGGCGAGAGATGAGACGTGAGTAAGTTACGAAGAGAAACGCGGCGGCTAGAACTACCACCATGGCTATTAAAGGAGGACTGAATTCGAGAGGAGGATCTGTAGACGTGGAGAGAATCTCTTCGGATAGAGAGGATGATGGTGAAGGAGACGGTGATGGCGATGGTGAAGGTGAGATATCGCCGGAACTTGGCCGTGGCGCGATGAATCGCATGGTGGTTTTTGGTTAAAAAGGAAAAACAAAAGAAGAAGGAGACAAACAGAGAAAGAGGCTGAAACAGAGGTTCCAGTGAAAGGTTTAACGAAAATGAGTGTTTGGGAAAACACACATGAGAGGGAGTTGACTAAAGGTAAACGGTAATGGGAAGCCTAAAAGTGACACGTCAGCTTTGTAATAAAGTTAGTAAAAAATAATACGACGGTCCAAATGATCAGAATCAATTAAGAATCAATTACAAATTTACAAGTAATCAGATCACTGAGTGTTATACTCTCATGGATTTATTTGGATCTTATAGTATACTTAGATACTATTTGGGGCTATGATTCTATAAATAAGTAACTGTAATAGCATAATTTAGTTGAGAGGAATTATAGAGATTAGCAAAAAATCTAGCACTATGGTATGTGGGGGATTAAAAAAAAGAAGAGATAGTGGCTACTTTAGGGGTTTGTTTGATTTTAATGTGGATTTGATGTGGTGACCCACTCTGATACTAATGGTTTTGGAACTTTATTTAGTGGATTTTTATGACTTTTTATTTCTTCTTTGATTAAAAGCCTTTTTCTGAAAATTCTTCTCTTCCTGTTTTCTTTCTTTATCTTGTTCATACTGCCTGATCACTCAGTGAAGAAACTTGCTATAACTAGTTACAAAATGAATTTTCATGTCTACTAGATCCATAGTTTGTTACATTATCTAAGTTTATAATACCTATGATTATGATTTATGAATCTATGAGACCCTACAAGCTTATTTGGTTGCAAATAAATTCCACGTGGTGATTTCCGGTACAAGTTACATCATATGTGAATTTTCTGGTCTACTGATATTGTAGACTTGAAGAGTCAAGATTATGATAGTCAGGTCCAAGGCCTCTGTAATTTTCCAATATATACTTTGTACACGTCTTCCAAATTTGCAAAAATTAAAAGGTGTAATCCCCTAACCAAATTACATGTACATATAAGTAAGGTACATATTATCCACCCACCAGTTTTATCAAGACCCAAAACTTGACACATTGACACAAGAGTAAATAAATAATTGTGAAAAGAGACTATTTTCTGAAGGCAATAAAGGTGCAATTAAAAACCGGTCAGAAAGTACTTGCGTTGGCCTCTATCCATACAATAAAAACACAATGACTCCAAAAATTTATTGCTCAACTACTTATTTTGTGTAGTCCCCGAGCCTGAGATATCTTCTCTTTACATTATTTGTTCATCAAAATTATTTGTTTGCATCCACCCAAAACAAACCGCATAACCGGTCATATGATATATTATGCATTCCGGTTTAAGACAAGTTTGAGAGCAATGTCCAGATTTTGGTTTAGTGTCTTTAGTTTGAGCGATGTCCCAATGGGCTCACACTGGCCAAGACTTCCACTTCTATCGACTTTTCAGTTTTCATTATTATACTTCTCATTACTTTTCATTTACACTATGTATTCTGAGTGTGAATGGATCCCTCCTATTCTATGATTATTGATAGTCTCTCTCTATAGACATGTGGGTCTAATAATGAGATTCTACTTGTTAAGTTTCTGAACCGTAGGAGTTTTGATGATGGAAAACAAGGTAGAATCAGATTAAACCATCTCAAATGTTCATAAACTTTCTCAATGTATCATACTCCAAGTCTTTTACTACTACAACCTCTGTCTGACTCTGTTAGCTCCAACAAACAGTCTTTAAAACATGGACATATCCGGAGGAGCTCCATAAAGACTCTTCCAAGAATAAGGAATCCTCCATTTTCCCCCTTCTTCCCCTGCATAAATAAAAGACACATAGTATTATGTTTTGTCAGCTCTCGAGATTGATTGATTGAAATGTTATTATTACCCTTGAAGGGAAAACCTTACCATGGAATTTTTCAGGAGTCAGACCCATAAGCTTAGATGCAGCCTCTGCTAGAAGAAATGCATCAGGAATGTTGTCTCCTTCAGAACAGTAACATAGCAGGCATGTCACTTTCAAGCCCCTTGCCTAAATCATCAACACAAACCCGCTCAGACCATTTTTAAGTGTTTCAATCACCAGTAATGACTCAGCGAGTATAGAAAATTATTCATCAGATGGAATTTATCTACCTTGAAAGCTGAGAAAAGAGCTGCAAATGGCAAGCTTGGGTAGTAGTCTATGTCTTCTAGTTCATCTTCTGACGGGAAACTCAGCTCTTCTGTAGTTTTCTCCGCAAAGACGGAGCTAAGGTACTTCCAGCATCTTCCTTCTGAATCATACTCGTTCAATCTTCCAAACCCGAGCTTTTCACAGTGATCATCTCTCCCATCCGATTCGGTGTTAGACAGATAATACACCTGTGGGCCTCTGTAGTAATTGCCAAGGAGAACACTAAGTTAACTTGAGAAGGGTTCACTCTTAACGAGAACGACAAAGTCCATACTTAGTTTTGCATTTAAGGCATATGAAATTTACTTCTAGCAAAAAAAAAAAAAGGAAGCTAACATAGATACCTGGACATATCCAAGTTATGCAGCCTTTGGAAGTCTAAACTCGAAAGCACAATAACATGCTTCTTTCCACTTGAAGCAGCAAAGTCAGCTAGATTCTCCGCAAATTTAATCATCATTCCCTGATATAAATCGAAATGTTTCAGTTGCAAAAAAAAAAAACAGCAAACTCAAGCTAACTGGATTTCATAGTCCTAACACAACAACCTTCGATACTATTCATAATCAATGGGACCATAAGGATGAAGGGAAATGTAATACCTTTGTGACTGGAGACCGCTGCTGAACAAGAGTAGTTGCAATTGAAGTTGACTCATAAACTAGAACCAAAGGGAAATAAGTAAAATTTCAAGGTTTCACAATAGAAAATATTGTCTCTTATAGCTTCTCCATTGAATAACAAGATTGATCAGTAACTAAAACTCCATCTAAGAAACAAAGTACCACCCCCTCATTACATCAATAAAGCCTAATCTTTAACGGAAACAGATAGCTTGAGAAAACAAACCTTCGAGAGGAAGAGCAATTTCGCCACAAGGAAGAGGGCCATAAGCGTCATTTCCAACACAAGGAAGCAGATTTGGCTCATCCAGATACCCAACTCTGTCCGCACCGGTAGATGACACTAGAAGATCAGCAGCAAGCTGCCCAACATTCCCTATTGACAATGCAGGCTGGTGCGAGAAAAAAAAAATCATAAATCTCCAAACTTAAAGTTCAATGTTTCCAAAGACCAAAGACTCCTGTTCATGTCTGAATTTTGAAGTTCCCTAGAAAGTGAGGGAGATTTAAGCTCAAGTAAAACTACTATTTCTACTCAATTTAAACCTAAATTCTCAATAAAGCTACAATTTTTTACGATGTACATACCCAGAATGAAAAAAAACAGATCGAAATCGGAAACGGGAGAACTTACTAGAATCAAAGTCGAGCATTCTTCATGTACTCGCTTTCCTTCTTCAATAACAAACTCCATCTAGTTAAAACCCAATAGAAGCAGCAAAACTCCGATTGCTTAGTATCTCAGAGATTAATCAAATTCACAGTTTCTGTCTGCTTCGCAGTTTTTTTCTTCCGGCGAGCTTGAAGAGCAAGACAGACTCTGATTTTGGGCCGATTGTAATTTATTAAAAATGGTCTCATTAACAAGGCCCAAGACTCTCATACATATAACTTGGGCCGAAGGCCGAGAGTAGTAACAAGGCCCAAATAGAAGGCGAGCATACCATATTACCATTTAAGAACACATATTTTTTTCATTTTACTCTGTTGACTCTATTTCGACAAAAAAAAGTCATAACAATGTTATAATTTGTGTTCAAATCTAATAGGATTCGCAAATAAACTGTAGATGAAATCGGTGAAAAATAAAATTTAGATGAGATCGCGTAAAAAGAAATGTAGATGAATCAAAAACCATTCAAATGGTAGGTACTAATGTGGTTGTTATGTCATAATTCAAAATTAAATTAGGTGATGTGTGTAAATGAATCACAAAAGAGGATACTAAAATATACAGAACATTACAGTCATCAATAACCAACAAAAAAAACGTGTAATAATCGATAATTATTGTGAAACTACAGAAAACTTTTCAATCACTAGCTAGGAAGTGACTGATTGGACAATTATCACCAAAAGTGATCCTTATCATATATGATTAGAAATAAAATATAATAAATTAAATGAGTGAATTAATCATTTAAAATGACATGCAAAGACTTTTATGATGTTTGTTGGCTGTCTCTTCTGTTGAGTAAACTCTTTACCTTAATCGCGTTTTTCTGATTTGCATGAAAATCGTGATGCTTCAACCTCCCTGGTTAGGTACGTCTTTCAAGTCACAATTTATCAAGTGTGGCGTGAAAGGAACCGTCGTAAACATGGAGAGTCCCCTATATCTATTTCCGAATTGGTAGTCATTATAGATCTCTTAGTGAGATGTTGGATAAGATCTGTGAGGAAGAAGGATGAGAAAATGGAGGGAGTTTTGGTGGTTTGGTTTGCTGCTAGAAGGCATATGACTTAATGTTTGGTTTGTGTGTATAGTTAAATCAGAGTTGTACATAGTTAGGCCTATAGGCTTCCAGTTTTGATCTTTGTAATCCTTGCTCTTTTTTGAATAAAATTTAACAAATTATTCAAAACAAAAAAGAAAATCGTGATGCTTTTTATTTGAAACATAAAACTATTCACCCAATTCGGGTAATTACAATAATTGACATGTCAATAATTGATACACATCGAATACAGTAGAAACACGTTTATTATTTCTTTGTTGGGTTAATTATGAAATATGCCACTATTACAAAATTTATTTTTCAAAATGCCATTTAATTTTTAATTTTGTACAAAATGCCATTTTTCTAAAAGGTTAATTCCACTTTTCACTAGGGTTTAGGGTTTCTATTAGGGTTTAGGGTTCACCATTAGGGTTTAGTATTTATTATTAGGGTTTATGGTTTAGTATTAGGGTTTAGGGTTGAGGGTTAAGGGTTTATAATTGACTTTTTCATATTTTAAGGTTTATGGTTTTTTCACTAGGGTTTAGGGTTTCCTAATAGGGTTTAGGGTTCACCATTAGGGTTTAGTATTTATTATTAGGGTTTAGAATTTTTTGTTAGGGTTTAGGGTTTAATTTAGGCTACAAAATTGATTTTTCTCCTAAATAATGGCATTTTCAAAAATAAATTTTCATAATTATGGCATTTTTCAAAAATATCCCTTGTTTGTTACAACTTATTAGTTAGTAGTAGTTTCTAATTATATATCTAGATTATTAAGTAGTTAAGTTAATATTGATAAAAACATAGGCAATTTTTTTTTTTTTTTTTTTTTGTCAACAATTAAATCGGTTCAGAATCAAACCGTAAAAACATAGGCAATTGGATGTAAATATATTTTATTTAAATATAGTTTATAGCATTCATATATTCAAAAAGAAAACATTAAAACATTAATTATAAAATAAATTTTATTATTAATGAACCGAAGAAAAATTGAAGGACACACGTAAGTCGACAAGGAGTGCCGGAGTGGAAACCGAATTAGTCTTTTATTCAATGATATTATGAATCAAATCTTATCCTTTAACTGAAAATTATTGTTTTTTTTTTCCTTCATGAACTGTATCTTAGTGTCTTTGTCCTAAGTCCATTAATTAGTTTAATTTACAAACTCCAAACAAGATCTCAACAACCAAAACACTTTTTTAAGCAAAAATTCTCGTTTTGCAAGTCACACACGTCCGTTCAATAGTCTTCCATGTTTGAGGTGTCCCAAAAAATCGTGATTTTGGTAGTATTTTAAAGAGATCAGGTCGTGTTTTTGCTCCACCAAACAAGGCCAAAATTGTTGCATAATCTTAATACATTGTCAAGAAGCAAACATAGATTACATAATATAATGATATATTTAATTAATTATATTGAGTAAAACAATAGCAACGGTCCACGATACAAATAATTGACGATTTTAGACGATTATAAAATTTTGTTTCCTCGAGACGTTTGTATACAAATTATTCACCTAACAAATTAATACACCAAGACTAGTTTTCGTAAACAGGGTGATGTCACTTATACGATTAGCAGCTACATGTACTACTAATACCGTGATACGTGTACAATCTTAGCTATAGTGTTTTTGGTTTTCTGACCTAACATATTGAGTTTTGTTTAGATTTTCATAGAATCTGTCTCTCATGAAAAATATCAAGCAGAATTGGAGAATTAAAATTAATAATTTAATTCTGCACAGATCTCTTTTTGTGGTACCATCTGGTTTGATGTTTATTTTTTGCAAAACAGATTGAATCAGATGTTGAACTTAGTTGAAAATTTGGTGGATCATGCTTTTTCTATCAGGTTGAATTACCTTTGAAATTAATCAGAAGTATTAGATTGTTTGCAAAAAATAAACATCAAACCAGATGGTACCACACAAACGGATTCAACCCCATTGTTTTCAAAAATGTAAGTAGCTTTACATAGTAAGAATTGAATACAGAAAAACATTTGTGAACACGATCCAAAGTCATTTACCAATATATAACGTTAACCCACATGCATCGAGCAATCTTTGTTATTTTATCGGTTACACCATTTTCACTTTTTGGATGAAACATGCTTAGAGTCTTTATGCTTCGAGTCTTTAGATGAACGAGAGATCCTGATATGCTGTTATATTTTGGAAAAAATTAAGCATATATATAGTAGTAATAAAATTAGGAATGTAGGATATATTTGATCGTAAAAGTGAAAATAATTATTGGATCTCACTTCAAAAGTCAGCGTAGACGTTTTCTACGTTTCAAAACCTACCATGCCAATATATATATAATAAACTCCTATATTCTAAATAGAGATACATTGAACATTGTAATACCATCGCTGTTGGCATTAATTATTTTTTATCTATATCTGTAGAAAACTAGAGAAACATACGCAGAGGCAACTAAGATATATTGATAAGTGATAATCGTTGGCACAAAAGTATCAAATTTTTATGAAATTGTCACAAAGTCAACAAGACATGCATTTGTCTTTGTCGTCGTTATCTTATTTGAAAATAATAATTGTAAACTTGTTGTGCAAAACATATTTTTTTCTGATGCTCGTGGTGTAACACGAATCAGTATATTTAACACACATAAAATATCAAATAGCCAAGGAGATATTTTTCAGTTTACAATATAACAAAAATCATTTATGAAACCTCATGTACGTAGCCACGTATATATATAATTATATTTATATAGTACAAAAATTATATAAACACATATGTATTTCAATGTTTCTTTAAATCAAATAATAAAATCTGATAACGTATTAACACTAGACCTCGAATGGTAACGTGCGGTTGCCGGTTTGCGGTGCGGAATGAGCGGATTGCGGTACGGTTGAAATAGTAAAAACGCATATTGCGGATTAAGTGCGGTTTGTAAAAAACAGTGTAAATAAGTGCGGTTTGTGATAGAACGTGAATGGTAACCTAAACAAAAAAAACGCACATAAATACGCATTTATAGTGTCACCAATCAATGCCTAAAAGTGTAACATCAAGAAAGAAATAATTGAAATCACTACAAGAAATATGTACATTCATAGCGCGAAAAATCTGCTATAATACGTATTACATAGCGTTTTCATAAATGCTATGACATCGGCAGCTATGGTAGGTGCTACCCCTACGATAGCATTTTTTTTATATGCTATAATATGTTAAGATACCATAGCAATATTATATAGCTATTATATATTTTTTCATAACTCATATAAATTGTTGTAGCATAAGATCATGTAGCACAATTATATTGCTATGATATTTTTAAAAATTACTATTTCTGCATTTTATATTTAAATATATATTATTATACAAATTATTTTTGGTCAAATAAATATTTAAATATTTTTTTTATTTCATAAAAACTCCATAAACAACAAAGGAAGTCTTACAAACTCATAATTAAAACCAAATTTAACAAAAACATAAACGTAAGTCATTCATCTATTTTCTCTAGTCTTCTCTTCTCAACCTTTGTCTTGGCAAATCTCATGGTACATGTATTTGTCAATCTTCTTTTGATTCACGAAAATTCATGAGATAACGATTCACCACCATCCTTCCATCTACTTACAAGCTTTCCTATCAGCAAAAACAATAGCGATCATAAAACAGATGCGCACCAATATCCAATCTATAACCTATTCCTAGATATTTATTTATTTTTTTGGTAAACACCTATTCCTAGATAATGAGAAAATTTTGAAATTGAAACTAAGTGGACAATAAAACAATACCTGATCTAGTGAATTCTTAATTTGGGGTTTAATACTCCGCTGCTACAAAGCGAAACCTGCACACATTCGGTATATGTCAGCCTTATAGAAAAGTAGTATCTAGCAAAAAAGCAGTCTACTTGCAATGGCTTCAGGTAATGATAAAAGTACAAGGACTGGAAATGTTTTTAGATTGCTAAACCTGTTTTATATTCCAAGTATATATTGCCTGCAAAACTAACAACAACTCTACTAGCCTTTTTCACACCATCTGCATAACTCATAAATAGAAAGACGATTCTCATCAAGAATCGTCTTACGTTATAAGAGACGGAGTGTATATAAATTACAAATTATCAAAGACTGAACTTAGCTCCTTAGTATTAGATCAAGAGACTGCTAGCTATATAGCATGTAGACTATATAACAATGTATTAAGACTTTTGGAGGCAGTTAAACCTTGACTGATTTCCCTTCCAAATTGTATTACAAGATCATTATGATCCAGACCATATTTTCCATGTTGGCCAATCTATTCAGTCTTTCGGAATTCTGGAAACTGAAAATATTATTACTTAGCACAGATGTATTGAACACGTTATGATTATTTTCAATTAAAAATCTATAATGTATCACACGTTAGTGTCAAAAGCAATTTGGAAAATATACCTTAATCAATCTTGTGAAGTTGTCAAGGTACGTACTTCAATATCCCACCTTTTAGATGATAGACCTGATAAGACAATATATCATCTTAAGTATTGTGAAAAGTTATACAGCTCAGTGGTAGATATTAGATCAGCTTTTAACTCTTCAAAGCTTTCTCACACCTGCAATAACACTGCATCTTTCTATTCAGAGTGAAGCAGAACTTACTACCAAACTACAAAACAGAGAAGCACATAGAGGAAATTGATTTGCGAGTCTAATAATAGTTCACTTTGTTCTTGACTAAACTTGCTACAAGATAGTACTAAAAAGAGATCTCACAGTTTCAGGATCACTTATCAGTTCGTTCCATTCCTCAGGGCTCACATATGTCCTAACTCTTTCAATTGGCATGACACTAGGCATTCCCAGAGTAACAATCTGCACAGACATTACAAATTAAAACAACTTTTGGCAATCTCCAATCTCCAATCTCAAACATCATACAGGAGCGGATACGTACCACTTTCTTGAGTTTGACCCTAACATGATCCCATCTAAACGGAGCATCTTCACCAGCTGGAATAAGAACAACACAACATTTATCAACAGAGCTCTAGCAAAAACGAGAACAGTAAAACCAATCGTATTTCCCTATTGATTCCATCATACCCTTCAACCCGTGATAAAGACATCATTTTTTTGGTGAATCTGGAATTAATAAGAAAAGAAGAATCAAGATTGGGAGCTTTAGATTCAAAATCGCAGAGGAGAAAGAGATGAAATTAAAAAGAGATACATGGATTTTGAAGTAGGAGAAAGCTTGGTGGTGTTTGAATTTTTTCCAGATTCGGTTCTTTGGAGAAGTCACCGGAAACTTGGTTGAGGACAGAGGCGACGGTGGCTTGAGATGAAAGGTGTCGCCGGTTATTGGACTCGCCGGAGCTAGCGTTCGCCGTCAGAGAGAGCTCCGGTTTTTTAGCCTTCGCGTTTGAAGTTGCAGCCGCGGTTCAGTGAAGAAGGTCGTTGGGTCTTCAAGGAGATGGTAGATCGCTGCGATTGGAGACGGTGG
>OVAF01000750.1:0-32416 GCA_900406245.1 Odontarrhena argentea
TCATCTGACGGACCGACGGTTGCTTACGTTATTGCTTACGTCATTGCTTACGTCATTGGTAGTTCCCAGTCTAATTTACAAATTATTATACATAGATTTTTATAGACTCTTATATTATTTTCTTTATTATTATATTCCTTATATTCCTTTGTACTCTAAAATAATATAAATCTCTATAAAAATCTATGTATAATAATTTGTAAATTAGACTGGGAACCAGTAATGACGAAAGTAATGACGTAAGCAATGACGTAAGCAATAACGTAAGCAACCGTCGGTCCGTCAGATGATCAACACGTGCTCAAGACCATCAGATGAAGGACACGTGTCAAAGACAACTACGCCACTCTCGCCTATAAATAGCCAAGCCCTCAAGAGCAGAAGGCAGAAGCTTTTCCAGAAGCCCCTTTCTCTCTCTAAAAACACTCTCTAAACACTCTCTCAGATTATTCTCTTTGTAATCCAAAACTTTGTAAGTTTAAATTTGTAAACAAAGTCTTTCAAAGATTATAAAAATAAAATCACTATTCAAAAGTTACTGTTCACTTTTACTGTTCACTCAGTAAAAAACGTGATTTAGTATTTATAAATTATTTTTATAAAAGAAAAAGAATTAATTATACAAATTCTGCGGCTTGACAACGGTCTTAATGCCTTACTCGGGTCTTAGCTTGCTGCCTGGAACACCTACAGTATCCGTGTTTCACTAGAAGGGTGATAATCTTCCTAGAAGGGTTTAAAACATCTTTGGGTTCATGGCATCTTGTTCAAAACTTTTAAAGAAAACCATGCAACAAATTGCATCGATTTGTTTAAAACAGCTAAAACTTGCTTATATAGAATTTGTTTGGCTTTGATACCATTTAATCTTTGACTAGAAATTATAATAGTGAAAAGTGTATTAATAAAACTCGAATAACTTAAAATATTGAAAATTATAAAATGATAAATCTTGTGGACTTTATTGATTGATAATAAAGGTACAAAATTTATAGAGAGAAGATTCTTTAAAGATTACAAATTAAATTAAAACTTGAAAATAATATGAAAGCTTTTAATAGAGTTTTTTTAGAGAGAGATGTTTGCAAAGAAAGCTTGTGTCTTGTGATGAATCCCAAAGTGGGTATTAATAGGAGAGTGGAGGTAGTGGGAAGTAATGTGTAGATCCAATTGCATTATTGTTGGTGTAAAGTTTTCCACTTGCATTATTGTGAGAGACATTGAAAGACTTGTTGGTCTTCTTCATGAATTATTGTGAAAACACTCAATGTCTTCTTGTCCTTTTACCATGGTAACTCTCGATCGGTAGTTTCCATGGTTTAATATACAAATCGTCTTGTGCTAGAAGTTGTCAAATCCATGAAGTCTTGGTCCATGGTGATGTCTTGTTCGCGTATCCTTGTCTTGATATTCTTGTCTTGTAGATTGTTTTGAGAATACATTTTATACAAATATACTTTGTATGTTATTTTTACATAGACAATAATATATGCAAATAAACAGTAAAATAAGATACATAGTCTACTACAATGTATATAGAGTCTACTAGAATATGCATTGTTTAGAAAGTGAAAATCTCATACAATTCCATAGTATACCCATGTCAATGTGGAATGCAATTTTGTTTAAAGGACCGACATGCTATTTGGGTACATGTTCTAGATAGTAAGGGAATGAGGTTTTAAGAATTTATGGTGGATAAATGTGGTCGGAGAGTCCGAACCAGTACCACCATTCATTAAATTATGACAAACTAGCTAGGCCTATATATGCAACATACATGAAGATAAATGTTACACTAATACACTCAAACAACATAAAGAAAAATAATGTAAGCTCGTCTAGAAGCTAATAGGATCACAGAAGAGAGTAGTTCAATTACCTGAAGCCTGAAGGCAATGCGAAAAAAACATATGAATGTCCTAAAAAAAACTGAGATTATGATCAAAACAAGATAAGTTGGATAACTTGACATGTTTTAAGAATCCACACAAGAGTAAGATGAGCAAATCTGGCAAAGGGTTCGATTGGCAAAACTGATAGCAGAGCGATAACATTAAGTAGTAGAAGCTATATGCTGCAGAAGCTGTATGCTATGATTAGTTATATATAAATTGTTTGATTGGCACAATTATGAGCAGATACACAAAAAATTATTAAAAAATATAACATTTAATACAATAAAAACTTTTATGAAAGTTGATTAATTCGTTTTAGGAAAAAAAATATCTTAAGAATATTATTGTAATTTAAAATTTTTAATGTTAAATGCTATTCTTTTTTTTTTTTTTTTTTTTTTTTTTTTTTTTTTTTTTTTTTTATCGGAAATGTTAAATGCTATTCTAAAAGTTTCAATAGTGGAAGTACATTTGGTCTAGTGGTTGATCAAAGGATTATTGATGCTTCCACACGAAGAGGTCTAGGGTTCGAACCCTAGCCGATGCGATTTATTTGCAGATTATTGGAAGTAGTTCCTACTGGAGATCTCCCGCGATGTGCAAGTATGACCATTCGTTGTGATCAGCCGCGTGTGAAGACGTGAAGGTAAGCATGGAGGCGTGGATCGACGTGATCAGCCGCATCTGACAACACTGAGACATGGAGGAGTGGATCGATAAGGGATAGTTTAGAGTTGTTCATTGTAAAATTGTAATTTGCTTTAAAATAATAAATCAAGCGTCAAAGCATTATGGAATGGAGCATGTAGAATAAGCTAATACTCTCTTAAATGTTTTAGATGTAAAACGTGATTGGATACCCTAAGGGCTTTAAGTTCACCTAAATACTTTGCCAATCGAGCCCAAAGACATCGATCATCATGCAAAGAATGAAGAATCTACTTGTCCCAAGTTACACTTACGAATTAACCACGGTTAAAAAAATCCAGACAGACAGATTAGTAAAACGTTCATAGCATATTCGGTTAAACAAATTTCTACGGCAAATAACAAGAATTGCATACGTACAAACACCTTTCGATCTTTAGCCGCTTGAAGAATGAGTGATTAATTCTATACACAAATCTTACCTAAGACTTTATATATAACATTACTACGTGCTTGGCACTTCAGAATCATGAGGGATTGATCAAAAGTTACAAACTTAACATGAATCTAGCTTTTAAAATCATATATATATATATATATATATATATATATATATATATATATATATATATATTTTAAAAAAAAAANTATATATATATCCTTTAAAAAAAAAAAAAAAAAAAGTCATATATATATAAATCATCACTTGAATAAACAAAATCAAAATCTGCAGAAAGCAATATCACCAGAGAACTGCATTTTTATCACAAAAGATTCATACACCAATCTTGAAAGATTTCAGATAAATTGATTGAAGATTTCACATCTATGAGAACGTTTTGTGAATGTACGAAGCTCCTTGAAAATATTTATGATTTCGTTTGTTCTAGGAGAGAAACACAAAATGAGTTTCTTGAGGACTCTTGAATTCTCAAGGATATACCTCACTGCTGCCATCCAAATTTTTTTCTTGTGCGCCCAAATTTTCATATTTCGCAAGACATTGTTCCCCGTTTCCTCACCACTAATTACTTCTCTAATCTCAACGGTCTCAAGTGTTGATCGCAAGCACCGAGGCTCTCTTGTAAGTTGAACACTTTGTGGCTGTAGCTCTCTCAAGTAAACTAGGTACTGCCAACATAAACAAACAAAAAATAAGAAAACTTCCACACTTATGCACTGAATGACAAATCACAAGTTTATACAATAATTACCAATGTGAGGTGTTTTAGATTCCGGAAACCTGCAAGAATATCAGGTAACCCTTCTAATAAGAGGGTGCAGAACGAAGCCTCCAAACGAGATACATTATGAAATTTGAAAGTCGGTCCTAGTTTCAAATTTCTGTATAGAACCTGCCCCAAAAGAACACAAAAGAACACAAAAGAAAGCGATTAATGAGTACTTTTTTTGCAGAAAAAAGTTCATCATATACATCACATAGTATGTATCTATGTATGCATACCTCTAGAGTAGGCTGAGAGATGATCATATGTCTTACATTAGAAACACCTTTGAGAAAACCATGGATCGTACTTTTCTTCATTACCAAAGGGGTGTCAAGCTGAACATTAAACTTGGTATCAATGTCAATCATTTGCAAGGAACTTAGATTCTTGGCGACAACACTATCAGATTGATTATCTCTGAAGTTCATATACTCGAGTCTCGGAGCATCAACCTCAACTGCACTTTTACCACCTATTTTTCTCCCGGGACCAGACTTCACACAAAATCTCTTAAGAGTCTGAGATCTTACCAGCAAAACCGGTACATTATCATTAAGACCCCTAACCACGGTGAGATCTTCAAGAACATGAGAGCCTGAGATGAGCTTCTCCAAGATCAAAGGGTTATTATACAGAATGTCTTCAAGATACATGATCTTGAGGCACGGTAGAGAAACAACGAATCTAAAATTCAACATCCCTACATGTACGAGCTTCAAAGACACCAATGTCTTGCTCTTATAAATCTCTAGAGGCATGAAATCTCTGCTATATGATGTCCTGCGGGTCTCAACATCTAGATGCTGAGCTCCATGGTTAATCACTGTGGCGATCAACTTAGCGATTGAAAAGACAGATACATTATATTCATCGAAATCTATCTTAAACTTTTGCAAGCGGGACTCACGGTTAAACTCCATGAATCTGTCAATGAAGTTCTTGGGAACAGCTTTGGAATAAGAACGGAAGTTATAGGAGTATAACTCTAGTCCTGGAACATAGAGCCATAGGAACCTCCATCTCTTGGACAAAACACTTGTCTTAACCGAATCTTTGGTTGGAAGGTTTAAGAGTATCTGAGTTATCAAAGAATCCGGAAGTGCACAGATTCCGTGTGACGCACTTATGAAATCACCATCACGTTGAGAAGAGAGTCTTTTAAGTCCCTTCATAAGAAAATCGAATACGGACTTCAAGATCTAGTAAATCTGACTACTCCTCCTGCAAATTGCAAAACCAAAGTGTTGTACTGTCACTGATTCTGATGAGGAGTTCTTAGAATTGACCTGAAAGTGAGCATAGATTTACACCGAAACCAGTCCAAATTTATGATGGTGAAATCGAACGCAAAGCCAAGATCGAGGTAAACAACACAAACCCTAGAAAAATATATACTTTTATTTGATTTTAATTTTAATTTAGATATCTATATTACTATGTATATATATATATAAACCAAAATATTTTTTGCTCAAAAAAAAGAAAAAACCAAAATATTTTAATTGTGTATAATGATGTATCGTGTATAAATTTCTTTTGGTCATACTTTTCTTTCCTTTTAATATATTTGTTACTTTGTAAAGACAGTAATTAACGGCTAGAAATATCGAACTAGTATGATAATTTTCCTTTAATTACCTTTTCTAGTTCCTCCAAATTTTTTTGTACTAGACAGATTTAGAGGTCTACACCAAGAGGTCTAGGGTTCGAACCTTAGCCGATGCGATTTATTTGCAGATTATTGGAGGTAGTTCCTACTAGAGATCTCCCGCGATGTGCAAGTATGACCATTCATTGTGATCAGCCGCGTGTGAAGACGTGAAGGTAAGCATGGAGGCGTGGATCGACGTGATCAGCCGCATCTGACGACACTGAGACATGGAGACGTGGATCGATAAGGGATAGTTTAGAGTTGCTCATTGTAGAATTGTAATTTGCTTTAAAATAATAAATCAAGCGTTAAAAAAAAAGACAGATTTAGAGGAAATCTGAAGACTTAAAAAAAAAAAAAAAAAATATTTGAAGATTCATACATGGATGACATTGTCAATGAATGATGATCTGACAACTGCGAGAAAGCTTCGTGAATGTGCGGAGCTCCATAAAGATATTTGAAGCTTGGCTGGATATAGCAGAATCTTTGAAACGAAGTATGAGTTTCTTGAGAACCACTGAGTTCTCAAGAAAATACCGTGCCAATTTCTTCCATGTTTCTTCTTCAAGAATCAGTTCTTTAAGCTCGACACACTCCAGACTCGATAACAAACACTGAGGCACATAGCTAAGCTCAATTTCCTCGGTCTTCTTCGAACCATCAAAATCCTGCAAAAAAAACAAGCTGGATTTACAATCTTCCAACCATGCTAACAGAACATGTTCAAACAGATTCTTATACCATGATGAGGCTTTTGAGATTTGGACAGCTCTCAAGAAAGACTGGCAGAAATAGTTGTGACATGGAGCAACAAAACGTAGCTTGCAGACGATACAAGTTATTGAATTTGGGAATCGATAACATCTTGGAGTATTGATAGATGACCTTCAAGAACCAAGAAAACAGATACATCACAGAGAATCAAAAGATATATAACTTGTTATGTATGGATAGAAGAGTATATATATAATTAATATACCTCTAGAGTACGATGAGAGATGATCATATGTTGTACACTAGAGATGCCAATGAGAAAATCACGGATTATATTTCTCTTCGTGCAATTCTCCGGTACCAATGGACTGCCACCAAACTTGACATTAAATTCAGTATCAATGTCAATCTCGAACAAGGAGGTCAAGTTCTTGATTACAATTCTGTCTGATTGATTATCTTTAAATCTCATATGCTCAAGTGCTGGAGAATCGATATGAACCGAACAATCTGTATCACCCATATAATTGTTCTCTAACGTTAACTGAAAGCATTTAAGAGTCTGAGACTTCACACGCAGATGAAACAGAACTTCGCAATTATAAATATCAGAAGGCCTAATCAACGTAAAATCTTCAAGAACAGGACAGCCTGAAACAAACTTCTCCATGATCAAAGGATCATCATCATACCAAATGTCTTCAAGATACAAAATCTTGAGACAAGGTAGAGAGACAACAACCTCAGGATTGTCGATGCCAACTGTAACGAGCTTTAACGAAACCAAATTCTTGCTCCTATAGATACTCTGAGGCATGTAATCTCTCAAACCAGGTTCCGGATCAGTTACGACATCTAAATGTTGGATTCCACGATCAACCGCAGTACTAATCCACTCAGAGAACCTTTCACCATAGGTGATGTGATTAATTTCATACCTTATCTTAAACTTCAGCATTCGTGATTCATGATTCGACTGGAGGTATTTTTCGATGAAGATGGGGAAGATTTCTTCAGGGTCAGCAGGGAAACCATTGACTGTTAAGTCGAGTACTGGAACCCTAAGCCAGAGAAACTCCCATCTCTTTGATAAAACACTTGTCTTGGCCGAATCTTTGGTTGGAAGGTATGAGAGTATTTGAGTTATCAAACAATCCGGCAATTCGCTGATTCTATCGCAACTCATCTGTAAACACGAAAACCTGAATGTTACCAGAAAACAATTTATATCAAAAGTCTTAATTGATTGATGCAAACACACACATTCATATTAAAACCACTTACTTGGAACGCAAGATTCAAAGAGAGACTGAAGATTTGACTCGCCCGTGGATGTATGAATAAAGTGTTGAGACAAAAAAATTTAGGGTAACTTTGTGAAAAATATCGACTCTTATAATCGCTTGATATGACGTTAAAAACGATTCCTGTTCATGTTTCGTAACGTAATTTGGTTATTTAATTGTACATCTATTACGCTTTTGATTAATACAAGAAAGAATATCTTGGAGAACTCAACCGTCGATTTGATTCTGTGATGATTGTAAATTTAGGAGAAAAGTCGCTAATAAATTAAGACCAGGGAAGCGTGCCCAACACGTATCCTTTTTCTTTTTTTCCATAATCAAATCAAAGTTAAGGGTATAAATTGGACCAGCCGGCCCAACACAACCCAATCCAAAACTGAAAATATGTTTAACTGTTTAAGTTTCGCCCGCTCCAGTCTGATACTATAAGTTAAATGGTCAGACATCTTGTTCGAAATATTACTCACAAAGGTGGCTTTGGCTGATTAACTCTCCATGTTATTTTTATTAATTTATAAGAGTCTTATATTATAAAGTTTTTTTTTAATCTTGTATTATATAGTTAAGTAACTGATTAATTATGTATAAACTATTCGTATCACACCGAAGAGATACGAGTAAAATATGCTAACTGCAAAAAACAGTTACAAGTGTGTTTGTGTCTCCATGTTGTGTTCATGTCTTGTTTTTAAGAGTCGTGTTCCTTGGCCAAAGTGGGTTATAAAAACCTATAAATATGTTTATGTATCTAATAAAAGTGTGTGGTTTTCATTTAACAGAACAGAGTTACACACGTAAAAGAGAATACGTTGAGTGCCAAACAAGAATCAGTTAGAGAAAGACAAAACAGAGTAAAATCTGTGTTGTCCGATCCTTAATAACTTTGAGTATTCAAAGTTCTACATTTCACGTTTTGTGTAGGACTAGGTCATTCATCCCAACACCGGATTGATAGGTCTCACGACGCTCACCACGGTCCAATAATCGATGCGTTATTTTTTTGGTGGCCGGACCACTGCTTTATTAGCTTTACAATCACTACATAACAATTTCTCGTGCTTTGTCCTCACTCACATAGCACGTGAATCACTTCCCAGGAGGTCACGCATCCTTTCAGCACCACTCCAGCTCAAGCACGCTTAACCATAATTTCTTTCAACAAATGACCAAAAAATATAAGTATACTTTGGTAACATAGCTAGTCAAATCATTTACTTCCATTTAAACTCCGTTTAAATGGGCTGGACCTTGAATTCAACGACAAAACCAGTTTGACTTGTCTGACTCTGATACCACTCGTAACGCCCTGTCCGCCCTTACGAGTGAGAACAAAACACGATATTTAGTTTTAATAGTTGTTCTATGTATATTTGTGAATTTTAAATATTAAAAATGAATATTTTTATTGCCTTAGTTTTTTTAAATAAACCAATAGTTGAATAATATGTAAAATTAGGTGAAAACAATATTATGCTAGCCACAATAGATGAATAACTAATTTCAAGTATTGTAAATAATTTAATAAGTGTAAAAGTAGTCACTAAAAACAATGATTGAAAATTCTCTAAAACTGAAAATCAAATTCAAAAACTAAATTATATACATTTTTTTTACCGTGTGTAGTGATTAGAGAAGCATGAGTAACATGTGTTGTTTGCATTTTTTTTTTTCCTGGCAACAACATTTTAAGATCAAACTTTAAGTTTAAACGGTTCAGAAAACAAAGCTAGAAGAACACCACTAACATAACACAAATCTTGGTTTAGTACGTAGACGAGCACCTCATGCCAAACGATGAGCTTTGACATTTTGGTCTCTCGGGATCCGTGCCAAACCTAACAAAAAAAACTATCTGCCTTGGAGTCGAAACCTTCCAAGTATGAGGTGAAAGTCGGCCAATCATCTGCGGTAGACGTGAGCTTCAATAGCTCTGTGGAATTTATAAAGTAGGTTAGTGAAGTTTCTTGTTGGGTAAGCATACACTCCATCGCCAAGAGGAGTGCCTCAAACTCATAATAAATTGGCGATAAACTTCGGCAAGAATGTCTGGTTCTCATAATAACTTCGTTATTCTCCTTAAAACAAAACAATGCATGAACGTACCAAACATGTGAACCCTTCCATGAACCGTCAACATAACATTTCGTCCTACTAGAGTCCGAGATTCCAGTGGCTGCCTAAGGCTCGAGAGGAACATAGTACATCCATATTTTCTTGTGCTTCTTTAAAAGCTCGAGACTGACTATCCGCTAAGTCCACAATACTTAAATGAGACCGATAAATATAGTTGAACACCTTATCATTTAGGAGCTTTCCAATATACCATAAAATCCATGGATAAGCACTGTTTTCATTCTCTAGTAATACTCGAAAAAAAAAAAGATAATCAAAATTTGCAAAAATCGAGGAAAGAGGGAAAAAGGAGAGAGCGGATGGATCCCGTTAAAGTGCCCAATTCTGGAAAGTAGGCGGACATTCAAAAACGACATGTTGAATCGTCGCCTCCTCCACACCACACCGAGTGCACCTCACATCACAATTAATACTTCGACCCATTAGATTAGTACCAACTGAAAGAAACCCAGAGAGGGCCTCCTACATAAGATGTCTACATTTAGGCGGACATAAAATGTAATCGGAATGAGCCTATATATTGAAAATAAAATGAAAAAATATATAAAAACATAAAATATTAAGAATATAAAAAATAAAACGAAAAAATTACTAAGAAGCTAAAAAATGAAAGCGAAAAAATACTAATTACAATGAAAGTTAAGCTAATGAAATATTTAAAATTTTTAGAAAGACTTACTAATATTTAACAAATGTTTCTTAAACTTAAAAAAATGATTATTTAAATATCTCAAAAAAATTTAAATATACATTGTGACTCAAATTTATGAAATATGGGTGTTGAGATATGATGAAGAGAAAATATGAGGTTTTCCCAGAAACTGCTACAAATCTGCTTTAGAGAAAACATGAGGTTTTCCCAACAATGTTTTGTACTAGACTGATTTAGAGGAAATCTGAAGACTTAAAAAAAAAAAAAAAACAAATCTTGTCTTCGTAAATTTTTAGAGAGGAAAATTCTTATACTTCAATAATTTTCTTAAAACAAAGTATGCACTTGATGTAAAAAAGATGTTTTGGGGGTCAGAAAAAATTTAACAATCATTCAACAAAAACAAAACAAAAACAGCAATGAAGGTCAGGCAGTATATATTGTCATGTTTTCATGGTGGTATAGTTTTCTTATCATTGTAATGGAGCGGGACAACGACTAATATAATTAGTAAAAAAACATAGCTATAATTAGAAAAAACCAAAGAGCAAGTATTCGTAAATGTCTCTCTCCCTTAGAAAAAATTGTTTATCCTGACAACAGTTTTTTTTGCAAATACAGTACAATCGATAAGAGAACTAATCTACGATGTATGTTTAAAAAGTTTTATGTTTGGAAGGGAGTTACTGTTGAAAGAGCTGAAAAGAGACTGTCCTAATTGACAGAGAAGATACAATAAGAGTGTGGTCAGAAATCAGAATTGATCTTTGGTGTATATTTGATGAATATTTAGCTACTTGTATCCGATTGAGTTGATCTAATATCCTAAACATGGTATGAAATAAACTGAACTGAGATTATGAAATAAAAATTCTGAATATAATAACAAAAAAAAAAAAAAAAAAAAATTTCTATATTATTCTTCACACTGATGTTTATAAAATGGTAGGCCTAATTAATTAGGTTTCTTCATAACAATAGATTCATTACTATGATGACATTGTCAATGAATGATGATCTGACAACTGCGAGAAAGCTTTGTGAATGTACGGAGCTCCATAAAGATATTTGAAGCTTGGCTGGATATAGCAGAATCTTTGAAACGAAGAATGAGTTTCTTGAGAACCACTGAGTTCTCAAGAAAATACCGTGCCAATTTCTTCCATGTTTCTTCTTCAAGAATCAGTTCTTTAAGCTCGACAGACTCCAGATTCGATAACAAACACTGAGGCACAGAGCTAAGCTCAACTTCCTCGGTCTTCTTCGAAACATCAAAATCCTGCGAAAAAAACAAGCTGGATTTACAATCTTCCAACAATGCTAACAGAACATATTCAAACAGATTCTCATACCATTATGAGGCTTTTGAGATTTGGACAGCTCTCAAGAAAGACTGGCAGCAATAGTTGTGACATGGAGCAACAGAACGTTGCTTGCAGACGATACAAGTTATTGAATTTGGGAATTGATAACATCTTGGAGTATTGATAGAGGACCTTCAAGAACAAAAGAAATAGGATACATTTGAAGAGAATCAAAAGATATATTACTTGTTATGTATGGATAGAAGAGTATATTTATACCTCTAGAGTACGATGAGAGATGATCATATGTTTTACAGTAGAGATGCCAATTAGAAAATCACGGATTATATCTCTCTTCGTGAAATCCTCGGGTACCAATTGACTACCACCAAACTTGACATTAAAGTCGGTATCAATGTCGATCATGAACAAGGAGGTCAAGTTCTTGATTACAATTCTGTCTGATTGATTATCTTTAAAACTCATATACTCAAGTGCTGGAGTGTCGATATCAACCGAAAAATCTGTACCACCCATACAATTGTTCTCCAACTTTAACTGAAAGCGTTTAAGAGTCTGAGACTTCACACGCAGATGAAACAGAACTTCGCAATTATAATAATCAGAAGGCCTAATCAACGTAAAATCTTCAAGAACAGGACAGCCTGAAACAAACTTCTCCATGATCAAAGGATCATCATCATACCAAATGTCTTCAAGATATAAAATCTTGAGACATGGTAGAGAGACAACAACCTCGAAATTGTATATGCCAACTGTAACGAGCTTTAACGAAACCAAATTCTTGCTCCTATAAATACTCTGAGGCATGTAATCTCTCAAACCAGGTTCCGGATCACTTTCAAGATCTAAATGTTGGATCCCACGATCAACCGTGGTACCAATCCACTCAGAGAACCTTTCACCATAGGTGTTGTGATAAATTTCATACTTTAACTTGAGCTTTTGCATTTGTGATTCGTGATTCGACTGGAGATAATTGTCGATGAAGATGGGGAAGATTTCTTCAGGTTCAATAGGGAAATCATTGACTCTTAAGTCGAGTACAGGAACCCTAAGCCAGAGAAACTCCCATCTCTTTGATAAAACACTTGTCTTGGCCGAATCTTTGGTTGGAAGGTATGAGAGTATTTGAGTTATCAAACAATCCGGCAATCCGCTGATTCTATCGCAACTCATCTGTAAATACGAAAACCTGAATATTACAAGATAACAATTATATCCAAAGTAATTAACTGATTGATCGCATACACACAAACATTCATATTAAAACCACTTACTTGGAACGCAAGATTCAAAGAGAGACCGAAGATTTGACTCGCCCGTGGATGTATGAATAAAGAAAGTGATGAGACAAAAAAAAAATTTAAGGTAACTTTGTGAAAAATATCGACTCTTATAATCTCTTGATATGATAACGTTAGAAGCGATTCCGATTCATCTTCCGTAACGTAATTTGGTTAATTAATTGTATCTATTACACTTTTGATTAATACAAGAAAGAATATCTTTTTTTTTTGGTAAGAAATACAAGAAAGAATATCTTGGAGAACTCAACCGTCGATTTGATTCTGTGATAATTGTAAATTTAGGAGAAAAGTCGCTAACAAATTAAGACCAGGGAAGCGTGTCCATCACGTATCCTTTTTTCTTTTTTTTCCATAATCAAAGCTAGGGCCTAGGGGTATAAATCGGACCAGCCGGCCCAACACAACCCAATCCGAAACTGAAAATATGTTTAAGTTTCGTCCGCTCCAGTCTGATATAAATTAATGGTCAGACATCTTGTACGAAATATTACTCACAAAGGTGGCTTTCGCTGATTAAATCTCCATGTTATTTTGTTAATTTATAGGCGTCTTATATTATATAGTTTTTTTTTTTCAATCTTGTATTATATAGTTAAGTAACTGATTAATTATACCGAAGAGATACGAGTATAATATGCTAACTGCAAAACAGTTACAAGTGTGTTTGTGTCTCCATGTTGTGTTGTTTTTAAGAGTCGTTTCCCTTTATTAAACCAATCTGTACAACTAAACCAATAATCTAATTGTTGGTATATACAATGAACCAAACTACTCTATTAGCCCCCTCAAGATTGAAGTGCATAGATATATATCAAACAATCCAACTTTGCCTGTGATGTCTTCAAAAGGCTTAAGATATAGAGTTTTGGTAAATGCATCAGCAACTTGCTGTCACAAACATTGTCTTGATCAAACCTAAACCAATCTTCTCATGAACCAAATGACGGTCAATGTCAATATATATGGTTAGTCCGTTCATGAAAGACTAGGATACTATCAATTATCAGAGCAGCCTGATTGTCACAGTATAGATGAGCAGGAAGAGTAAAAGGAAGATGAAGATCCTTAATAATCTGAACCAACTAGACCATCTCTTTAGTTGCCAAGGCCATAGCCATGTACTCTGCTTTGCATTATTTTATTTTCGCAAGATCCCTTTCAAAATCCATGTTTGCAACATCGAAGGCTTTAAGAAGGCATCTTGTGTATGACACATCATTCAAAAATTTGGTGTTGGCTTTCCATGCTTTCAGTTGTTGTAAAATGCTAAAAGATATTTTTTAGGAGATAAAAAAATGTGTTCGATAAATATTGGCACGGTCAATGCATTAGCTTTCATGGAAAAAGAGGTTTTCCTAAGGGTGAGGGTGGTGTGGGTTTCAAAGATATTGAGAATTTTAATGATGGACTACTAGGGAAGCAAGTTTAGCGAATAATGTAATCACCAACAAGCTAGCCTTCTTAGTTATTACATATTGGTGGAGCAAGGGACAATCCTATAATGACCGATCAAATATAGCATCTCCCATGTTGGCAATTTTACTTTAGAGTGTAGTGGAGAAAGATTTTACCTTACACTATGACCCCCATGATAGTTCCTTTCGAAAAATCGTCTATATATGTAACAAATGTGATCCCATCATATTTTCTGAAACTTATTTTCTTATATTACAATCATGTGTTCGGTGCAAATCAAAATCAAGTATGCTCATTAATAATATGTCTAAATAATGTTGGTAGAGGTATGTCCCTTGAGTTTTTGTCTAGTTGTCTAATTATGAACATTTCTCAAGAACAAAGCTACTATCGGTTTCTGATTTGTCTGAAAGTAAAGTGTTTTTGAATCCATGTGATCGTCAAAGTGAGAATGAAATCAAATTTCTTATACTAGTTCTTGAATACAAGAGATTCAACAGATTCTTTACAATGCATGATCCTATCTTAGACATCATATCTTCGAGAACCGCCACGTAGATTCCTCGCCACTGTAAGATCTCCACGGACAGGACAGTTTGAGATGAGAATCTTGACAAACTTTGGAACATTTACAAGTATCAAGGACACAAAACTTAAAATTGAGGATCATGATTAATCATTGTATCAATCCACTCAGAGATTCAGAGAATAAGTTTATGTAATGTCTTTAAAACGGTAAATTTAACAGCAAATTTCAAAACAAAAGATCCCTGCACTGATAGCCCCAGTGACATATCACTGAACGAAAACTACTTGACATCTGCGAGAAAGCTTTGTGGATGTAAGAAGGTTCTTGTAGGAGTCTAGCTCTTGGTGGATCACTGGAGAAGCTCTGAAACGCACAGACAGTTTCTCGAGTACTGCTGAATTCTCAAGAAAGTAATTCACGACTTCAATCCAAGTTTCCTTCTCCATATTCACATATTTCATCTCCACACATTCCAGAGTCGATGACAAACATACAGGGACATTGCTTAGTTCAACCTGCTCTATAACTTTGGAAACAGAAAAGTCCTGCAAACAGAGAAGCTGCATTTACAATACTGTATATTTCAACTATGTTGTTAAACCAGATCATGGATTCAAACAACGTCTTACCAATACGAGTTTTCTCAGATTTGGGCAGCTTTCAAGAAAGACAGGCAAAAATTCTAACACGGAGTCAGAGAGCTCAGCTTCCAAAATATACAAGTTGTTGAATTTGGGAATCTGTCCCAATTCAGAATATTCATAGAGAATCTGCAAAAAGAAATAAAAAACTACGTCATAGAGAATTTAAGTACATTAGATTGTCATAGATGCAACAGAGCATAATTCTACATACATACCTCTAAAGTACGCTCAGAGATGAGCATATCTCTTGCACTAGATATACCACTGAGAAAAGCATGGATAGTATTTTTCTTCCTTAAATCCAAAGTAGTGTCACGCGATACATGAAATCTACTATTAATGTCGACCATTGACAAAGAACTGAGATTCTTCACCACAATCATATCAGACTGATTATCATTAAAACTCAAATGCTCGAGTTGTGGAGCATCAATCTCAACTGAAAACTCTGTACTACTCATGTTATTTTCAAACCAGAAAGAGAACCGTTTCAAAGTCAGAGACCTCACACGCAGAACCAGCAAACCAGCTTGACCATAAAGTTTAACCAATGTAAGATCTTCCAGAACTGGAGAACCTGAAATCAACTTCTCCATAATCAAAGAATCATCACACCAAATGTCGTTCAAATACATAAACTTGAGACAGGGTAGAGAAACACCAAACTTAGGAGTCTTGATTCCTACAGAAACAAGTTTCAAAAACCCCAATCTATCGCTCGTAAAAATGTTTTGTGGCATATATCTAACATTGACAGGCTCATAATTCTCAGAACAAATAACTTCTAAATGTTGAACTCCACGCTTAACTGTTGTACGGATCCAACCCTCGATTTGTTCAAGATAGTTTTCCTCTTCATCAAACATTATCTTGAACTTTTGGATATTTGTTCCTGATTCTTTACGAAACTTTAGAAACTTGTCGACAAAGATGTCGGAGGCTTCACCCTGAGGCTCATCACTGAATATTAAGTCAAGCACAGGGACTAAACGCCAGAGAGGTTTCCATCGCTTTGATAAAGCACTTGTCATAACCGATTCTTTGGTCGATAGGTATGAGAGTATCTCAGTTAACAAAGCATCGGGCAATTGGCTGATTCTATCGCAAGCCATACCGAGAAACGAAAGCCTAAACATTAAATTGATAAGCGAAAGGATTCAGAATTGATCCCTAAATCTATGTTATAAGTTTATCAAGATCACCTAGTTTACAGTACAATTGAAATTGATTGAGTAATCTGAAGAACATACCTTCGATTGGATTTGATTTCGGTGCCAGATCTATCACCAGAGACTTTCTTTGCTCAGTATCACCTTTGCGAATCATAAACACTAATCTATATAAACGGAAAAAGTTGATTTTATTCCATTAGAGACAACTTTTCAAGAAAAAAGATACATGTGCCAAGGGACCTAGTTAGCACACCACACCCTTTCAATAGATCTAGATATCGCCACCAAACACGTGGTAAGAACTATAGATTTTGTTCGAAACCATCGGTTACTCAAATACATCAAAGTTGTAACGGACCAAATGGTTTAAAAGAAGGCGAATGAAGTCACTTACCTGTTTTGGCAAGTTCCAAAATTTGCTTTGTCGAGATCACGAAATCTCATAGTGGAAAATGAACAGGGAACTCATATTCTTACCATGATCATCTATTAGATACTCATGTAGTGGAGTCCTTGACCATCAATATCAGCCGCATATTCCACACCATCCATGCCTCTCTTAGATTAATTACACTAAATAGTCTCTTAGAGCCTCGCAGCTCACAGACATAACTACCACAATCAAAAGATCATGGCACAAGGTAGAGAAACACCAAACTTGGCACATTTACGAGCTATACAAAGTCCAAAGGTCCGATAAATAGATATCGGAAATCACATTTAGGTAAGTTCAAAGTCCACAAAATGCTAGGCCTAATTGCAATGTTTACAACAAAAAGATTCCTACACTGACCTCCATGAATGATACTCTGACATATGCCGATAACGCTTTGTCAATCCACATCTGAAATTCGTGTTGGTTATTCACTCTGGAGTGTGTTGAGATTAAACAAGTGATGAATTATCACTTACTCCATAATCAGTTTCTTAGTCTCAACACACTCCAGGGTCAATAGGAAACACATAACGTAGCTCAATTTCTTCTAGCTCTCTCGAGATAGCAAACTCCTGCAAATGCAAATAACACAAAGAAGAAGCTGAGTCAAATTACCAAGATGAGGTTTTTCAAATTAGGGCAGCTGATCTTATTCTGTCATTGTCACCAATAGATTTTGATAAAACGCTGATTATATCGAAACCCATCACAAGAAAAGGGAAACTTAATCAATAGAGAGAAGAAAGAAACCTTGAGCTTGAAGAACTCGCCATCGGTTGATTAGCCGCCGCAAGTAGCAGCTTTTAGGAGGAAACTGATTATAAGGAAGAAAATCAATTGAATTTTCTTATACCAAATCGATATCAAACCAACATCTTCGGTTCTATTCCGGATTCGGATTGAATTTTTTGGTTGAACCGAAATTTATTTTGTTCGGGGTTTCGGTTTACGTTTGTTTGGTTTTGGTTTGTGCTCCGTTGAGAGGATTTAAATGATGAGCAAATTTGGTTTGTGCTCGGTTCCTGAGCTCGTCTTGACTTTTGAGATGATAAACTTAGTCTCAAACTGGTAAAGCTCGAGAGCTTGTTGCTATAATGTTTAACTTTTTTGTGTGTTTGAATCCAATTTTCTAGGTTGGTGTCTGAACAACGGTCTAAATGAACAGACTAATTAAGGTGTTTACCAAGATGAGGTGTTTTAGATTTGGGGAGCTTTCAAGATAGACCCACAACAATGGTTACACATGATAGAGAAGTAACAAACTTGGTACATTTACGAGTATAAGGACATAGAATTAGAAGACACAAATCTAAATGTTGAAGATCAAGATTAATCAGTGTACAAATCCCACTCCGAGATAGACAGAGTAAGTTGTATTAATGTATAAACGATAGGCGTAACAGAAATCTTCAAAACAAAAGATCCATGCACTGACATTCAGTAACATATTAACAGTAACATATTAACGAACAAAAACAACTTCACATTTGCAAGAACGTTTTGTGGATGTAAGAAGCTTCTTGTAGGCGTCTAGCTCTTGGTCGGTCACTGGAGAATCTATGAAACTCAGAGACAGTTTCTTGAGGACTGCTGAATTCTCAAGAAAATAATTCACGACTCGAATCCCAGTTTCCTCCTTCAGTTCCAGTTTGTTAATCTCAACACATTCCAGAGTCGATAAAATACACCGAGGCACATAGCTAAGTTCAACTTGCTCTGGCTCTCCCCAAACAAAAAAGTCCTGCAAGCAAACAATCAGGCTTAGTTTACAACAACAATGCTCTTAAACCAAATGAAAGATCCAAATAGAATCTTACCAAGATGAGGTTTTTCAAATTTGGGCAGCTCTCAAGAAAGATTGGCAGAAATTTTAACATGGAATTGGAGAACGCAGCTTCCAAACGATACAAGTTATCTAATTTGGGAATCTGTTCCAAATCGGAATAAAAATGCAGAATCTGCAAGAAGAACCAAAAGATTACATCAAATTACATTTCAATGTTATATATGTATCATAGAGTAGATCTATCTATATATATACCTGTAGAGTAGGCCCAGAGATGACCATATGTCTTACACTAGAAATTCCATTGAGAAAATCACGGATGATATCTCTCTTTGATAAATCCTCTGGATCCAAAGTGCTTTCATTCTCGACACTAAAGTTAGTATCAATGTCCATCATGAGCAAGGAACTCAGATTCCTAACTATAATCTTATTAAGCAAAAAATCTCTGAAAGTCATATACGTCAGTCCCGGGGCATCAATCTCAACTGAACCATCCAAACTATTCTCAAACCAGAAACGAAAGCGTCTCAGAGACTCAGACTTCAAGCACAGACACAGAAGAAATTCTCGATCGAAATTACTAATCAAAGTAAGATCTTCCAAAACAGGAGAACCTGAGATGAGCTTCCCCATGCTCAACGAATCATCATCATAGCAATTATCTTCTAAATGCAAAATCTTGAGACAAGGCAAAGAAACAACCGACTCGGAAATCTCGATCCCTACCTTAACGAGCTTTAGAGACACCAATGTAGTGCTCTTGTAAATGTTTTGAGGCATGAACTCAGGGAAAGGGGCGTAATTCTCAAGACACTCAACATCTAAATGTTGAATTCCGCGATCAACCGCTGTACCAATCCACTCCGGAAATCGGTAGCTATAGCGATTGAACTCATCATACTTAATGTTGAACTTACGCATTACTGATAGGTCATTAAACTCGAGAAATCTATCGATGAAGCTCGGAAAGACTTCGTCAGGATAATCAACTCGTAAGTCTAATACAGGAACACAAAGCCAAAGATTCTTCCACCTAGACGACAGAGCACTAGTCTTAACCGAATCTTTGGTGGGAAGGTAAGAGAGAATCTTAGTTAGCATCGAATCCGGTAATTCGTTGATTCCATCGCAACCCATCACTAGAAAATGAAACTCTAGTTCCAAAAAGAATAAGCGAAAAGTTTCAGAATTGATCCCAAAAATCTAAGGTACAAGTCGATCTGAAAATCACATACATAAAGAAACATGCAGTCGAGAGAGTCAGAGAACTCACAGTGGTTTGATTCGCCGCCGATTTGATTTTTGAGACTGATGATTACGAAGCAAAATGGCCGTTGTCAAAAGAAAATATATTTTTCCTTTATTTGATTTTATGCAAAAATCAATTAATTAAAAAAATTTGTCCAAAATTTATTTACTTGACGAATTGATCACTATCTTTATTTTTTTTCATCAACCATACATATTATATAATAACCATACATATCATATAATAATGTATGTAAAAGAAGTCAAATTTATTGTTCAAAGTTGGTGAAAACTTTTTTTTTTTTTTTTTTTTTCACCCTAACATTCATAATNTTAGGCGGAAGATTGTTTACATAAGAGAATTCACGAGAACGGGAGCGAGCCGAACACCCCAAACAATCAGCCTTCAGGTTTGTCTCTCGTCGAATGTGGGACAGCGAGAATGATGGAAGTCTTCCTTGTAGTTGGTGAAAACTATTTACATAAGAATAATTTGATCTTCAAACCATTATTAGTAGTTGTACATACTATGTTTTTTTCTAACGACTTTAATAGTTGTACATATATACTACGTTTATATGTCTATGTACAATGATTTACATTATCAACACCCTCCACATCATTTTTTTTTTTTATCCCCCTGCAACTTTTTTTTTTTTTATCTTCTATTTCTTCCATATCATAATTCAACATATAAACATACAACAACTTTAAAAATAAAATTTAATATATTCAAAGTCGTTTTTTTATTTTTATATCCAAATTAAATGAAACTACTCTCTATTTGTAGAGTACAAAAAATGATAAATTTTGGTGTAAATTTTTTACAATAAAAATATAAATTATTAAGAAATAATTAAACTTAAAAATCTAAAATAAAAAAAAATGTAACAAAGATAAAAGCATTGAATCAGAGTACGACACATGGCGCTGATGTTCTCTCTTTTATGTTATCAACATGTTGTAATTTTACGACACCAAATTTGCCACATAAGTTATCAACACCCTCATTACATTGATTCAACAGTTGTAAAACTTTTACAACACCCTCATCGTAAGTAATGCAGAAGTATCAATCTTATCATTTTGATATAATATGTTCATGCATTAGCTACCTATGAGATTCGAACTACTCAATTAACATTTTCCGGTATATGTAACATGATATTCTCGATCTCCTACTCTCCGATACTACGGCATTTGTGAAATGATTGTTGTCTATAAATCATTTTTCCATCCGGTTCGAGTAAATTGCTCGATCACAACCGTGTTCAATCCGATCAAACTAGTCTGGTTATTTTTCTTTAGTATATTATGTTTGATTAAATGAAATTTGGTTATCGATTCAAAAATTATCATTTAAAATTGATTCATCTCCTAGTTAATAAAGTTATAATAACGGCCGAACGACTTACGAGCCACGAATAAACTAATGAAATAATTCGTGGAAGTTCTCACATCGATTTCTCAGTCAGCATAGTTACTTCCAAAATCATGTCTCGTGAAGCTAAACTTTTTTTTCTTTTCTTTAATTCAATAAGAAGAAAACCAAGCCTCTTTTAAATTTTCTCTTTATTTTTCACGGAACTCTCAATCTCTTCTACCTCGAGTCTGTGCCTGTCGGCTCGTCCTTACAAATTAAAGAAGTGAACAAGCTTTTGGTGGAAATTTTTAGAAGATGAATAAGAGATTGAATTTGAAGCTCAAGATGAGGAAACCGAATAATTTGTTCTCCGAGTCGAGGAAAGTCGCAGTTTCTCTTGTCTCTGTTTTCTTACTCTTCAGCTTTGTTAATACTTTCTTCTATCCAAGCTTTTACTCCAATTCAGTTTCAGTTCATCCAAATTCCCAAGAAAGTTTCGATTTTCCGGGTAAATTCAGTAAAACGAAGGTTTACATGTACCGCCAGCCACCGAATTTCACTAACGGCGTCACCGAGCAACATGAAGGAGAAATTACCGGGTCGGGTCATCAACACTTGCCCGAATGGTACATTTTCTCGGATCTTAACCGACCCGAAATTGAACGGGTTGGTTCACCAATTGTAAGGGTTTCAAACCCGGCTGAAGCGGATTTGTTCTTCGTCTCGGGTTTCTCTTCACTGAGCTTGATTGTGAATTCGGGTCGACCCGGGTTGGGTCACAGTGATGTGGTGATGCAAGAGAGTTTGATGGGTTGGTTGGAGAGTCAAGAATGGTGGAGGAGGAACAATGGGAGGGATCATGTGATTGTTGCCGATGACCCGAATGCTTTGATACAGGTCGTGGATCGGGTCAAGAATGCGGTTTTGCTAGTGGTGGGTTTTGACCGGTTAAGAGGTGACCAAGGGTCGCTTGTGAAAGACGTAATCATACCTTATGCTCATGGGGTTGATGCTTATGAAGGTGAGCTTGGCGTAGAGAAGAGGAATACATTGTTGTTCTTCATTGGAAACCGTTTTCGCAAAGATGTAAGGTTTAATGATCTCTATTGTCCTTGATCTTGAATTCGGAAAACAGTGTCAAGTTTAGTTATTTTTAGATTGCTACAATGGTCACTAGGCAGATTATGGATTGGATTGTGAGAAATTTCCGAAAAAGATTTTGTAGACATTAGTAAATGGTAGAAACTGTGGAGAGGCGTGAACGTTAGCCGGTTTCTCCACAGTTAAGGACGTGGATGCTGATTTTCCTAATGTGTATTTGTTTGACAGGGACGCAGAGTCGTGGATATGCTTTTCAAGCTGCTTCATAACGAAGATGATGTTGTGATTAAACATGGACCACACTCAAAACAGAAGAGGCGTGCGGTCAAACAAGGGATGCATACATCTAAGTTTTGTCTACATCTGGCTAATGATACGACTTCTGCTGGCAAATTGTTTGATTCCATTGCGACTTTATGTGTCCCGGTGATTGTAAGCGATGGGATTGAGCTACCTTTCGAAGATGTTATAGATTACAGAAAGTTCTCTATATTCTTGAGAACTGACGCCGCTTTGAAACCAGAGTATGTGGTTAAGAAGCTGAGAAAAGTGAAACCGCAAAAGATTTTGAAGTACCAAAAGGCTATGAAAGAGGTAAAGAATGTTACTTATCCTGTCTTTTCAACATATCCCCTTGTCAATCAATAAGTGAATATATTAACTTTATTTCGTGTAGGTGAGGCGATACTTCAACTATACACATCCAAACGGAAGCGTGAATGAAATCTGGAGGCAAGTTACTCAGAAGATACCGTTAATCAAACTGATGATCAATCGTGAAAAGCGCATGGTCAAGAGAGAAGTAAATGAACCGCAGTGTTCTTGTTTATGCTCAAACCAAACGAGAATCATGGATGGTGGTTTGAAGCTAAACACGCCCTCGACATCACTGAATGTGTTGAGTTTCAATCAGCAATGAAGGTCATGCAGTAAATATCAATTCTTAATGTACGATCGGTCCTTTTAGGATATAGAAATGTGTTCCGTTTTGATGGTGATCTGATCTGCATTTGAGCTTCCGCATAGCAGTTAGGAAAAAAACTTCACATTATTGAAAAAAACAGAGGAGAGCTATAAAAGAGACTGAAGAACAAAACATATCTAACTGATACTCCTTTGGAAAATTTTGTTACACAGTCAGCAGCATTTACAGATATTGTTGACAAAAGCATAATCTGATCAACATGGTAAAGGACATAACACATATTCAAGTTTCGTCGACCGATATGTTATTAATGAAAGGAAGTTTACAGCCAGATAAGTTTAGGACAAAGGATTAAAGTTTTAACTACTTTAGCTAAATGATCAACATGTACATTAGTTTCGCGAGAAATCAAAAGAAAGTGGAAATTATCAAAGCTTAAGGAATTGGTGAGAATGTCCTTCAAGTAGATGGGTGAAGCTCCCGAGTTGGTTGGTAGTGAGCAATCTGGAGCATTGGAGAGTGGGGCATATACAAGCTTGGAATCTCCACATGAAGTCATATCTGTGTAGCCCAATCTGCTTGGATGTAGGACGGTTTCACGCAAAACATAAGCTTCAGCATCAGCTGGGAAAGAAAGGAGAGCTATATATAGCAGCTTGATCGCAGAGAATGTCCTTGCCATTGCTGTTCTAAAGGAGCCAGAACCATCCAGTTCCTGCCGGTTGGCCTTTTGATATCCAAGAAGCATCTACAAAACAACAGGCTGAGTTAACTAAAGACGCACTTCCTTTGGAGTGGCTAGGGCGCACAGTAGGTAATGGTAACTCCGATTTGAATCGATTTGGTCCACCAACTTGTTTCATGGATTATGTAGACAGTGTTATGCTCTTGTAAGAGAGACCAAAGAGAGTTTGTGTGTTTGGATTTATGTTTCGTGTAATCTTGTCTCTTAATTGGCTTGATTTAAAAAGAACTTGGTAGAAAATTATGTTGATGCTGTCTTGTATTAGCGAATTCCATAAAAATGTTGTGATTGTAATACTTTTGAACTTCAAGTTATTTCTTTCAGTTAATGCTTTTATGTAGTACAGTTTTGTTTCATTTGCTAATCCATTTTCATCGTAACTCCCCAAATATTATCCTAGGGGTGAAATGGATTTTAAAATTTTTGAAGAGTTAGATTACCTATCATGATCCCAAGAAGAAAAGTCAAAGAACAGTTGAGATTACCTATCGATTTCAATAGGTAGTGGTAATGTCAACTTTTCTTTTACTTTTCTTGTTGGGATCATGATAGGCCAATCAAACTCTTCAAAATTTCTAAAATCCAATTCATCCCTAAGATTATGTTCAGAGAGTTATATGATGCGAATGAATTAGCAAATGAAACAAAATTGCATTTGAGAAAAGCATTAACTAAAGAAAAACCTTGAAGTTCCAAAGAATTACAATCACAACATTTATGGGTTCACTGATGCAAACAAGACATCATCAACATAATTGTCTACCAATTGAGTTCTTTTTAAATCAAGCTAAAGAAGAGACAAGATTACATGAAACATAAATAAAAACACACAAACTCTCTTTGGTCTACTACAAGAGCATAACATTGTCTACATAATTCATGAAATAAGTTGATGAACCAAATAGATTCAAATCAGAGTTACAAATTTACAATACCTACTAGAATCTCAAATTTTCTTCGACTTTTCTTCTTGGGTATTCTTGTAATGAGCTACTGATTTTTTCCTGTAATGAGCTACTGAAATTTTATCTAACTTTTGATTGACGAGGATAAATATAACTAGAGAGTGATTAGAGGATATCTAATACTGAAGAATATCTCAAATGATCATTTCTAATACTCACCAAACCCTGAAGATCTAAAGAGAGAAAGTGGCCAAAAAGAAAAGAAAAAAAAAAGTGACGAAAGAAAACATGGAGATATTAGACGAGTGGTTGAGATTTGTGAAGGACCAAAGCTCCATTTTCATGGTTTCCGATGAAAGAAGAGGAAATATAAGTGTTCATGATATGGTTCGAAAAAAAGCCACAACCATATGTAGGCATAGATTATTTTTTTGGTACCTTAGCATATGTTCTTTTCTTTTGAAACCAATACTTAATTTGGTTAGTTTCCAAATTTTTTCATCCAGCAAGTTCTGTAATTCTTGGTTCCAAAATAAAAGAACACATGCTAGGATACCATAAATAATCTGTCTACATGTGGGTGTCTTTCTTTTGAGCCATATTATGACTCAAAAATACAATGTAAAAAATACAATGTGATCACTAATCAGCAAGGTTTTTTGAAATGGCAGTTTTTGCTTAGATGATTTGGAGTTTTGAGATGGATCTTGGTCTAGTGGTAATACCAAATGAAGATTTATTGTTAATTTTTTTTCTAGATCGTGACAATGATGAAAAGAGGCTATGAGAAGATAAGGAAAATCTAGGAAGATTTTGGTGATATGGGGATTAGATGGAAGAATGAGAGTATATAGAAGGTTTTGGTAAAAGCTAGATAAAATAAATGATTCATACATCTCCAACAATTTAACCTTAATAATTTTTAATGTGTCCCATAATTCAATTTGAAGTTCTAAAAATTCATAAGCACTAAAATGGATACAACCCATTTTACCTTATTAATAATCTTTTGTAATCATTTAGAGAATATTATCATCTATTTGTAGTTGTAGTTTATATATCTTCAATTTTTTTTTCTTCTGCTATGTGCTTCATCAAGAAACAATCTAATATTTCACGATAATTTGACATTTATAAACTTAATATGCAATGTATGCTTCAAATTTTTGTTTTTATTCAAGTTCTATCCTTTTACCATCTCATAGACCCTATTATATAGCATTGATGAATCTAACAATTATTTTCGTATTGTTTTAGTTTATGACCAATGAAACATCATTATATAGACTGGAAAGTATTTAGCAAGATGAATTTCGATTTAAACGTATAACATTACATGAAACTTACATGTTCATGAGCTCGGGAAGATCTGAGAGACTAGTTGAAATCGGTCCTCATAAGTCTACATATCTTAGAACCCTGAAAAATTAACATCATCGACCCTAAGAATTAAGATATATATATGTATTTGGTATCAGTCTTAAAATGAACATATATAGTTAACGTCCAGGTAATAAATGCATAAAAATAGGTCGCGTTCTTGCCGGTGTGTCAACAAACCCTTATTTATAAGGGTGATTATCCGATTATCTCAACATTATTTTGATTCATAATCAAGAAAACGTTACTAGATACTTACAGAGTCATAACGAGGTTGCGTATATCTCAGAGACTATATAGTTGGAATTGGTCCGGAAAAGTTTACATTCGATAAAACCCGGAAACCTAAAAACATTTGAAACTTAAACAATCTGTTTTGATATGTATTTGGCATGTAATATTACTGAAACCTGGTCACCAAAGATAACTTACATAAAAATATGTCATGTTCTTGTTAGTGATATGAGGGGATAAGGCGCGTTGATCCTTCTGCATGGAAAGAAAAAGTTACAGTTAGTGAAGAGGCCCAATCCCCTTATATATTATTTAGGTCCCTTACATCTTTCTGATGTGGGATATTCCCAATACTCCCCCTCGAGATAATGGCCCGTCTAGCCATTAATATCCATTTTTAGGATTAATTTCGGGTTAGATCGTCCGGACCTTCTTTAGGCCGGATCGATTTCGGTTCGGGTGGGGGAGCGTGGGTTCAGGCTCTGATACCATGTTAAGTTTCATGGGCATCCAACTAAAAGCCAGTTGACAATTAGTGGAGAGGCCCAATTCCCTTATATATTACTTAGGTCCCTTACATCTTTCCGATGTGGGATATTCCCAATAACAGTGTTGTTTTAGAATAGAGCTCAGATCTATATAGACACCTATGATTTACAATACTCTTGCTTCAAAAATCGCAATCAACCGAACGAAAATTGAGAGGAGTTGTGATTTTAAAGAGAGAAAGGAAGCGTACCGATCTCCATAGCTACTTGTTGTGCCCTATAGGCGCCATTACGAAAAAACCTTCAAGTAACAAAAAACAATAAAGTCTCATATCAGATATGATTTTCACACGAGAATTGATTAGAATCAAGATTCGTACAAATTTAATATCAGCACGCACCAAAGCTTGAAAGATCTGAAGGGATTGGAATCATAGATCTAGAGAGGGGTGAAGAAAATGAAGATTGTGAACAAGAAATTAGACTTATATATTAACAACTATGAAGAGGATAAGAATTCAAAGGCTATGAATGATGACTGGATGCTGACTAGTATGACTTTATGAGATAGATTTATTAATTGTTGATTACCATCTAAGATTTATAAGATTTCTTACCATGTACATAACAAAAATGGAATTTGTCTTGGGCCTATAGATCCTATACTTGTTATGAGGTTACAATATGAATGTCAAACATAATTTTTTTTTTTTTTTTGTTCACATAATTAAAAACGAGAAAAGAGGGACATAATGATGTTGATAATAATTTTTTTTTCTTTTTCATTTTTACGATTGCGAGTATGATATAATGGTTCAAAGTTAAAATTTTGTTTAATTTAGGTGTTTTTAGGCACTATACGAAGGTTCGTGTTGGAATACTCACGACGACAATGGTCTAAACATTCGTATAGTGCCTAAAAACACCTAAATTAAACAAAATTTGAATTTTCACACATGAACTCGAATAATGGTGCTAATTCATGCATTAACTATTAATGGTGCCTAAAACCCCCAAAATTATCAACATCATTTTGTTTAATGCATGAATTAGCACCATTGTTCGAGTTCATATGTGAAAAATTAATTTTTGTTTAATTTGGGTGCTTTTATAAACTATACGAAGGTTCGTGTTGAAATTCTCACGATGACGGTGGTTCAGGTCAGTATCGGCATTTTTCCCATTCATTGGTATCTTTTCGTATGTGCCTTAATAAGATACAAATTTTTCGTATGTGTCTTTTTATTGGTATCTTTTCGTATGTACCTTTTTGTTGATGTATTTTCATCTGAGCCTTTTCATTCGTGTTTTTTGTATATATATCTTTATTTACGTCTTTTGGAATGTATATATTTGTGGGTGTCTTTTCATATCTTTCTAAAAAAAAATATGAATACAAATATGAGTCACAAACAAAAGACATATTTGCGAACATTTCCGGAGTTACCAAAGAGCTTCTTGCATTAATAATATTGTTCATGCATATATGATGAATTCAAATTCCCAATTTTATTAAAGACTAGGGTAAGATAAGCGAGTCAATGGGTAAAAAAAATTTCAGAAACTTGATGGAATAAATTGTGACACCCACATAGGCTTTGATTGGTAGCATGCGGAAATGCGGAATCGCGTTTAAATGGGTAAAAACGCGATTCTGCAAGATTTTTACCAATCACAAAAAATTGCGGAATGGTGGAAAAATAGCGAAAACGCAGACTTGCGTTTTGACTGAAAAAATAACAAAGAAAAATTTGTTAAGCAAAGAAGTGAGATATTACTTTTTTTTGGTGGAAAGAGTTAAATATTAATGATTAATTATAATTATTAACTTCTCTCGCCTAACAACTAATGAATCACTGACAAGTGACAAGTTACAATTAATAACTAATTAATAACTCTTGCATTTATTTTGAAAATGAAAACAAGTTTACGAACCACCTACGAGTAATTAACCAAGTCAATTTATCATTTATTGATTACCATAAAATAAAGTCAACCACTAAAAGCTGATTTTAGCCGTTGCATGCACCATGCATGAACTAAAATATTTATTACATGTTATGCCTGAAGTAAAATATTTATTACACTTGAGTCTTTAAATTGAATAGTCTCTTTGAAGTAAAAACACAAATACACAATAACCATAATCTACAAATTAATTATCTTTATAGAGAAAACAAAAAAAGAGTTGCATGTGCTATGGCTTCTTCATCTACAAACCGTAGTGTTACCAATCAAAGTCATAGTCTAATGAGCCTGCAAAACAAAGGTAATACCCAAAAAGGCCCATTCAGATTTGGCCCATGTAAAGAGGGACCTAGGGTTACCCTCTCCTCCCTATAAAAGCAAGGGCTCCTCCTCTAATTTCCACATTGATTGAAAAGGAGGCGAAGCTCTGTCCGTTTCTCCCCGAAGATCATACCGCATTTCGCAACCGAGCCGGTGCCTCGTAGAATCCATCGCCACCGAAGCAAGCCACCACCGCCGGTAAGATCCGCCGCCTCTCCCTCTCTCTTTTTCCTTCCCTTCTCTGACTAACCCTCTCTCCTTCTCCTTCGTTTTCTGCCGCTGGCAGCCACCACCACCACCGTCGCCGTCGCCGTTGTGAAGCCATCACCGATCTTCTTCTCTCCTTCGTGTTAACAAGGTGAGGGCATATAGCTAGGTTGATCTAGATCCGATCTAGAACCGGGATTCATGTTTGGAGGTTCCTTGATTACATTTAGATGTGAATACATGTAGATCTAGGGTTTCTCCATGTATATGAGAGTGATGTTTATTATGTTGACATGATATGATGATGTATGACTTGATGATATGTGATGATAATATGATGTTAGATATGATGATTGATGATGTTTGACATGATATGATGATACTTGACATGATGACGATGATGTTTGAAATGACATGATGATATGTAACATGCTGAATATGAGTCTTGACATGATGAGAAAGATGATATGTGGTGATAGTATGATGATAACGACATGATAGGATGTTAGAGATGTTAATATGATGATGAATGACGTGGGCATGACATGATGAGGGTATGGGTGGGCATGAGAGAAGAATGTGGGAGAAACGGTATACTGTACTATGAGGTGAAACGGACTTCGTGAGCCGTACGACGGAGTGAAATAGACTTCGTGACCTGTACTATTGTGAGAAACAGTATACCGTAACGTGGAATGAAGCGGTGGGACCGTATGTTTAGACTGAATGGATGGTCGGGGTTGCATATGCATACATGATGTGTTTGCGTGTTGAAAGTGCTTGCAAACTAGGTTCCGATCTGGTTAAGGCTAGACCAACCTGTTGTCTAAGCTGGCTGTCACTGAGTACTTTGTGCTCACCTGGCCTTCTTCCCCCTTTTTCCCCGCAAGTGAGCAAGAAGAGTAGGCGTCGGAAATGTGGTGTGTGCTTTGGGGTGGGAGTTTTTTAGTTTTATCTTGAATCAATAATAATAAAATTCTCGATTGTATTGTTGAATGATAATTGTTTAAGGAAATAAAGGAGTTTGAACTTCATTTGTTTAAATGTTGAAGTTAGTTAATAGACCAGTTTGGGCCTGACTCGTGATGTGGGAGTCGGGTCTTACAGAAATCGTAAAAAATTAAAAGAGAGTTGAATGATGTATGTATGCGCGAAAGTGAATGGAGGTTTGAGTACCCCAACGACAAAAAATCTAAGATTATCTGGAGATGGAAAGAACGTGGAAGGGGGAGGGGGAGGAGGAGAGAAGAGAGCTCGCAAATGATTGGTTTCATTTTCGTCGTTTCCTATAAAGAGGTTAAAAAAAATGTAACCAACAAGGTGATTTATTTCCGGAGAGTCATGTAAAAATATAAAGATAAAATAAATTTGACAAAAAAGATTTTTGGAATTGTAGTTTTTGTTTAGATGATTCAGAGTTATGAGATGGGGATCTTGGTCTAGTGGTAATACTAAATTAATATTTTTTATCGAGTTTTTTTTAAACCTTGACAATGATGAAATTAGAGACGATGAGAAGATAAGAAAAATCGAAAAGGATTTGGTGATATTGAAGAGAGGAATGGGGATGAGATGGAAGAATGAGGGCATCCACAATACAGACACCAAGAGAGTGTCTTACTTCTTTTCAGAAAAAAAAAATAAATGAAAAAAGAAAAGAAAAAGGTAAAACTAAAGATTTTTGTCTTCAGCCAGACACCACGGAAGACATGGTGTCTACGCCACATGGCGTTTTTTCAGTGGTTCCTTCTTTTTTCTTTCTCTTTCTGGTTTTTCTTTTTTTTTTTCAAACAAACACAAAAAACAACTTATCAACATTTATTGACTTATTTTTAAATTAATATTAGATTTATTATTAATTTATTAGGAAGACACTTTCACCAGTGTCTCCATAACTGATGGTCTGAGAGTGTATAAAAAGTTTTGGGAAAAACTAAAAAAACTAAATAATTCATACATTTCTGACAATTTAACCCTAGTAATATTTAATGTGACTCACAATTCATTTGCTAGTACTATACATGTGATCCTCAACCAAGAAAGAGAAGCGTTTTAGAGTCTGAGACATCATATGCAGAACCAACAAAACATCTGGACCATAAAGTTTAACCAATCTAAGATCTTCAGAATTGAAGAAACTGTAATCAACTTCTCCATAATCAAAGAATCAAAACACTGAATGTCGTCTAATTGCATAAATTTGAGGCAAGGTAGAGAAACACCAAACTCAGCAGTCTCGATTCCTACAACAACGAGTTTTATATAAACTAATATATTCCTTGAATAAATGTTTTGTGGCATATATTTGATAACCCTATAATTTTCAAAGCAAATAACTTCTAAATGTGGAACTCAACGATCAATCGTTGTACCAATTCAACCTTCAGTTTGTTCAAAATTGTTATCGTCTTCATTAAACATTATCTTGAACTTTTGGATTTCTGTTACGTTCCCGATTCTTCACGAAACTTTAGAAACTTGTCGACCAACATGTCGGAGGCTTCCCCCTCATGAACATCACTGAATATTAAGACAAGCACATGAACTGTACGCCATAGATTTTTCCATCGCTTTGATTAAAACGCTTATCCTAACCAACTCTTTGGTCGATAGGTATGTGTTGGGCTGTTCAAGCCCACCAAACTCCCGATTAGTATGATATTGTCCGCTTTGGG
>OVAF01000751.1:0-12007 GCA_900406245.1 Odontarrhena argentea
AATCTCTCTTGGAATAGCTTATTGCTCAAGCTATCTTCAAGCTTACTCCAACATTCCGTAAGTCACTGACACCGCTTCAAAAAGTCGGCGTGGGACAAGTTATGACCATTCTAAACATGGCCGTCTCTGCGTTTGTGGAAGCAAAGAGGCTGAAAACAGTTGAAAATGAGCATCCCATGTCAGTGTTATGGCTGTTACCTCCTTTAGTTATAGCAGGAATAGCTGAGGCCTTCCAGTTACCGGCAAATGTTGAATTGTTCTACGGAGAATTCCCTGAATCATTGAAGAACACCGCAACTTCAATGACCTCACTGGTGATTGGACTCTCATACTATCTGGGCACAGCTTTGATCGATCTGATCCAGAGGACCACCGGGTGGTTACCTGATGACATTAACCATGGAAGAGTAGACACTGTTTACTGGCTTTTAGTCCTGATAGGAGTACTAAATTTCGGGTATTTCCTCGTCTGCTCTTGGTTTTACAAATACAGAAACCTCCAGGATGATGATGATGATGATGATACTAAAGCCGTTTCAACCTAAGACTTAACATGTTTGCTTCAGATTTCCTCTAATACATCTCCATGTCTTGCACATGGTCCAGTCATATTCTGTCTTTGTGTTTGTAATTTTATCATGTCAAGAGTGTTTTTAACATTTACCACTTCACATACTTTCAGAAAATAGTACTTTCAAAATGGTGTCTTAAAGACCATTCTATCCGATCCGCAGAGAGTAATCAGCTGATTATTATAAAAAATTCCTCAAGTCTCAATTGTATCAAGTTACTTACAATATTCCTCTTATCATACACTTACCTTCTGATGCAAGCATCAGATTCTTCCAGTTCCAGAGAACAAGTAGAAGATTTGAAAGCAGTCATTAAGTATAAGCTTCTCAAACATTTTACAACTATATTTTTGTATATTATACACCACTTTATCTACTTCACAAGTTCAACGACAATGTTGGTGCGCGTTAGGGTGACTACTGAACTAAGACACAGCAACAAATATATATGCATAGTCTTTTAGTTAAAAATATGGTAGATTTCAACTTAAAGTTGATAAATTAAAAATGAACAGAGGTTGCCACCACCATAAGCAAGCAACAAAACAATACACTTAAGCCGTAAGACAGACATCTCGTCTAATTAATAATTTAATATACAGATAAATCTGAATTTGGAACTAAATTAATGAAAAAACAAAATGAAGAGAGGATAAGCAACCAAATAATACTCTAAAAATCCTAAAAACTCAAAGCTAATCACTTAATTAAAGTGTTTACTTCTGAAACAACAGTTTGATGATTGACATTTCTTTCTATTTGTTTCTATATGTGTTTTTAAATGACTAGTGGATTTATTCACTAGCTAGTTTTTGTGGATAAAGAAAGACTATTGACACATTATCACAATAACATCATTTCTTTGCTTATCCCTCTTCTGTCATATGGCTGGCTTGGTATCCGTTGATAGATGTCTTGGTGTTTCTGTGCTTTCAGGTGTCAAGATGTCTTTTAGATCATGATGTCTTGGTGAAATTAGCAATAGACTCAAGATGTCTTGGTGTTTCTGTAACATATTTTCAAATGATGTATATTTTTTTTTTTGAATAATATGTTAACTTTATACAAGAAAAAAACTGTTTACAATTTTTTTGTTTTTGGGTCCAAAACTGTTTACAATCAAAACCAAAACTTCAACATAGAAAAAGGCCCAACTATACCCTTCTATTTACAAGCCATAAGTAATGTACTAATGTGCAGTATCAAAACGTTTGTCTCTCCCTACTGCCAGAGCTTGGCTTCGAATCATCAGGTCAATGATAGAAATCAATCCTTTAGCTTGGACAGATTTTTCCCCGTGTTTCCTTCTGTTCCTCTCCCTCCAAATACAATAGACAGCCGTTTGGAACATAATCCTCACAATAAACTTTACCACTTTCTGCCCCTTAAAACTAGATACCAACTGTACCACATTTTCCCACCTACAAGTGTAATTCCTTCCCAATAAACCACTTGAAATAGTATGCCAGATTTCTTGAGAATAAGGACACTCAAAAAACAGATGCTTGACTGTTTCCATACTTCTCCCTTCAAATGATGTATTTTAGATCATGGAGATTACGTATTAATGATAAATCGACCAAATGAACAAAGGATTCCACCGCGAGCAGCAACCAAAAAATACTCTAAATCCCTAATAAATTATAACTCACGAGATCGTGCAAGCTATGCAATTTTAAAAAATTTAAACTGTAACAAAATGTCAATTTATGCAAAATAGAAATAGAAAACTAAAAAAAAATATTTTCAATAAGAATTATGAAAATATATATATATATATAAAATAAGTCATATTTATTAATTGTCGAATGTAACAATTCTTTCCCCAATTTTTAATTCTCAAAACTTCCAACAACATCTCATATACAAGGGTTGAGGAAGAATGAGTTCTTTTTTTATGTACAGGGGATTTGGTAAAGTTAAAGGAGAGAGTAAATTTACACATTAGTAATTTATCAACAATCTATTCTAGTGGTCCTGCCAATATTTGGATGAGTGAACATATAACTTATAGCACACTCACAAAAAACTTATGAAAATAAGATTGCACAAAGTGGCTTACCTCTAAAGAGAAGAAGAAAGTACAGGGGAAAAACAAAAACAAAAACTTAAACTTAGGCTAGAACAATTATTGCTTCCTGTGAAGAGCAAACAAGGGGAATAGATTAGAATACCCACAGAGAAGACAGAAAATCAACATTCAATTAAGATCGTGTGACTATGAACCTAAAGCCCAACAAAGCCTCAAGTTATGAAAGGCCTAAACACTCACTCATAAGCACCACATCTTCTACATGGTATAGAAAGGTGCCAACTATATGCTTATTAGACATATTTTAACCCTTGGATTTTAACTTTTACAACAATGTTCCTCTCGTGATTGAAGTAATTAGTGTTGAAAGGATAGGGTGGAAATCTCGGTTTCTAGCACAATCTCATTTTCTCGAGTACAGTTACACAGTTTAACGAGTCTTTTCCAACTATCCACAAAGAGGGCAATAAGTTTTCATGCTCACACCATTCCTGTTTTTCGATATCTTCTCGAAACCCACAACTTCAGACTTCTACTTCTTTTATCAAGGCAGCCAGAGGGAAACAAACCTAATTATAGATCCATTCATCAACAAAAAAATAGGGTTGTCAAAAAGTTGCTATAAAATGAATGAGACAACAAAAAATCTTTAAGTTATAGATCTATTCATCTACAAAATGAAATTTTTAATCTACGATAAACTCAATCTTAAACTTAAAAAATATTATGTAACTAAAACTGTACAACAATATTACAGAGAAAAAAATTATAATTTATACATAAATTTATATACATACGGATCGGATAATTTTCGTTAAATTTGATTTATTTTTTACAGACATTTAGTTTTATTAGTTGTTCTTTTATATTTTTTTTAAAGATATTTTAATTTCTGGATCGAATCGAAACGGATAACGGATCGAAACGGAGAGTGTATACACTCTAAACTGTTGTCACTATTCGGAGACCATTCAGAGAGTATATACAAAAACATCAAGGAAATATAAAAAAGATAACTTAACATTTTCAAAGAAAAAAAAAATGACATTAAAGTGAATGAATAGAAGTTGATCAACCCTAAGGAAATGTAGGGTGCAGTAGCCAAGTCTAAAGGTTAATTATAAGACTAAAGCTATCGAGAAAGAATGAGTTGAATATTCATGAAAGCAACAAATCACAAAACCAGAAAAAAAGTCAATCCATTCGTGTTAAATAATAGTCAACATATGTGTTGTCCAAGTGTAAGGGAGTCCTCAAATGTACGTCATAGGCTCAAAAATTTCCAAATTCTTAATTTGTGGTTTACGAACAAAAGATACTTAATGATTCGTTTATATCAAATATTATAGTTATTGACTGACTATTCAATGAAAGCAAATTGAAATTAGTGTATACGTCAATTAATCTCCAGGAAACACTGAGATTCTTTAATCAGACCAATGAATAAGTAAGCCATTATGACATGATATGGAGAAACATGTCATGATCCTACAGTTTTGCTGACTGATTACATTATTTAATGATTAATATGTCTTAGTTTTCCCAATGTGATCGTATAATTATTTATATACAGTCGACTTTCGTGTCGGATGATAACAGAATTAAAAAATTAGTTTATCACAGAAGTTTTTAATTGCGATGTGATTACTGATTAGTCTAGCTGTTGGACCGGTTCCTTCTTGATTCGGAAAATATTTATTTCAGTTACTTGGTTTCACTATTCCAGTTTGACAAATCATATGTATTTTTCAGAATTTCCTTTGTTTTTTATTTTATTCTGAATTCAATAATAATTAAAGTATTGCAATGCTTAAGATATGTAAAATATTTGATTTAGACTATGATTATTCTGATTTCTATATAATAGCTCTCAATTTTGCTCCCCCCCTTCCTTGAAATTTTTTTTTTTTTTTTTTTTTTTTGTAATTGGTAGTTTATTAAGAAATTCAACCAAGAACAGTGTTCAAGAAAGAAGAAGCATCTGCTTCCAAATCCAAATTTCTAGGATCAAAAACAAAGGAGATAAAGAGAAACATGTCTCTATCATCGAAGATGCCGTAAATCTAAATGTAATCCTCTCTAAACTCTAAGCACATAAGTATTAATCCATTATAAAATGTATTTTTGTTGGATGTATTTTTACATTGAAACATAACATATTGCTTTAAAATTGAAAAGTTATATTGAATTAATGATATCAAAACGATTTTTAACAAAATCAAAATCGTAAATCCAAATCTTTTAATATAATATTTTGGTGAAAAAATTAGTCCGGCTGAAATTACTAATTGTTAATTGCTAGAAAAGGATTGGTACTTTTGACTTTGAGGTAATTGCAAGAAACATGTTACAAAAGAAAAAAGTAATAATAGAAGTTGTATAATCTTGATAAATTGATTTGAGCAGGTCCAAACCGAGCAAAAATCTGATAAAAATCTTTTTTGAATTATTTTTTTATACGCGAATCTTCTTTTTGTTTTTAAGAGAGATAAGTAAACGAGCAGTGGCCATTCGGCACAAGTCTTGGTTTTTTTTTTTGGGTCAACCCACTTGTTAAGATTATATGCACGGAAACATAATTGATAAGGACCAAAAAAAAAAACTATAGGATATTGCATGGAAAAAAAAAACCCTGCTTTATCAAAAACTTATTTGTCAAATTAAGACGTTGAAAAACAAGAGCCAAATTAACTGTAACAGAATATTAGGAAAATCTTATTGATGATTCATTTCCCACGATGATCAAGTTGTAGGCTATCAATTTGTCATCATATTCCCAACTACTCTAAAAATTGAAATTTGTGACCCTGTTATTAGTTGTCATGGATATTCACCAGACCAGATCATATATATGATAAAGAATCTTGTAGTTTTTCTGACAAAATTATATTATTAGATTGTCTTAATTAAGCTGTAAAATTAGTACAAGCTAGGGATAAAATAATGCCACTCATCAAGTTTGCATAATATTAGTTTATAGAGGATTTGATTGTTTGTAGATTTTTTTTTTTCTTATTATTGAGGATTTTTTTTAATTGTTTATGATCTAGTATGTACAATATCCAATATTTAATGGCATTGAGTTTGGAAGTTGGAACAACCAAATTACTGGCTAGTGTGTGAAACTATAAAACACCTTATCTCATGAAAAAATAGGGACCTCAAAAACTCATAATAATTCAACAACTTAATTTGCATTGAAGGTGATTGAAACTTCTCTATACCTAATTGTTTTGCTGCCTATACCCTTTTTAGTTAAAGATCATTCTTCTTTGTAATTACTTTCATTATTAGAAAGAAAAGTTATCTTGTTTTGCAATATGAATGTTCGTCCAAAATAATCGAAACCCTTGCTGACTGAATTTATTACAGCTAAAATTCGTAAATAATTCAAATGTATCGTCATTTATATACCAAAATTCATACATCAATTGCTCTTCATTTTTTTTTTTTTGTATCAATATAAATTGTTTCTCGTAGTTATGGGTTTCCTCTTAGATACTTATAAATAAAATCATCGTTTAGATAATTTGTACTTATTATTCTTATAGATTTATGAAACTAAGGTTGGTTCATGATATTAGCCTAGTGGTTGTGCTAGTGCCATCAGTGTGACATCGCATGAATTCGAACCTAATTTAATGCATATATTATTATTATTGCTATAAAAAAAAAATTGGAAAGAACTGACTCGGATTTGTAGAATAGAAATAAGAAAAAAAGAAATACTATTTCTTTAAAAAATACCTATACAAGAAAAAAAAATACAGAAAAATGAGCTTAACCAAGTATTTCACATATTTTTAAACCATTTGTACTACCAAACATCTAAAAAAATTGCCCCCTAATTTTTTTTTTCTTTTAATCTCATTGGTCCTTAAAGACTTGTTTAATAAGCTTATGTTTAGGACCAGATGTGGTTCTAGTGATAAATCATAATTTTGTCAAATTCATAACAAAGAAAAAGATAAAAAAAAAAATTAATAATTACCAAACTTCTTCTAAGCAAAAACAACTACAAAAGAATAATATATACTTAAAGTAGCTGAACATAGAGGCATATTATATAGTACAGAGGCTCAGAGCCAATGGTGGCTAAAAACAAAACATTTGTCAGACTCAGAGCTAATTAAAGAAGAGTCAGCCACCACCATGATAATACATCAAACCACATGAAGAAACATACATATTCAAAACAGCTAATTTCTCACATTTGGACACTATACCATACCATATATAACTTAAGTCTTTTAGTTTGATTGGTATTGTACTATAGTGTTAAATGTTGATCTTTTGTATTTTGATTTCTGTCTCCATTAGCTTTTGAAAAACAAAAATCAGGTCGACGCTTTGACAAAACATTTTAACTTTGTCCATTTCTATTTTTCTCTTTTTCTTCCTTGTCTTTTTTCTCTTCTTAATTTATTTTATTCTTCCCTTCTTGGCCTCTTCTAAGACTTTTCTCAGCGGGTCTTTGGTCAACTCTCAACACCTTCCGTTTTAAACAGTAGACACAAACAAATCAATGATTTTCCCCTTTATTTTTAGACTTTTATTTTTGGACAACCAATCATTTCTTTTAAGTATAGTTGTATCAAGATTCATATTTTCTTTTACAGAATAACCTATATAAAAAAAAAACTGATGTTAAAAAAAAAAGGATAAAAAAAACTCTCAAAATATTACAACTAATTAATATATTAATACAAAGTAAGAAATAAATCTAAAAAGTTTTTTTGAGGGAATGAATCATACCAATAAGTAGAACTGATAGTCTGATACCTTTTTTATTTTTTTGTGTGTTTGCAAAAAAACGTTCATAAGTTATTTACAATCATGAAACCAAATCTTGAGACAATGAATCGAGCCAGAAAAGTGGCAACGAACTAAGATTTATTGTTGCTGATTTCACAAGTTCTTTAATATATAGGAAACGTTTCATTTTTTTTTTTTAACATTAGATAAATCCGACAAAAGAGTTTCCCATTTTAGTGATGGCTATGTTTATTTTGTTATTCATAAACCATGAATAAATAGTTTTGTATAGACTGACTGCTTCCACAATTCAAGATTTTAGATGTAAATATTTGGTCATTATAAATTGTAGATTTTCTTAAATATTAAAATTTGTCTATACATTAAAAATTCACTTAATATATTTTTTAATTTTGGGTCACCCTTCTTACAACTCCCACTGCATTCCAAGTGTAATGAGATGTAGATGCATCACCATTTAAGGAAAAAAATATATATACTTAGATGACTTAATATGAATGAAAATGTGGTTTTGAACCCAAAAATAAAAAATAATCATAATATGACATACTAAATAAAAGATACAAGTTTGTATCTGGTACAAGATTTTATATAATATACATAATGTATATGTTCACACCAGGGTTCATTTTCTAACGGAGTCCACACTCACACTTAATATCTTATCTTCTTCCTCATATCTGTCATAAATATAAATAAATTTCTTACTTCTTTATCCTACCACTTTGGTCAAAACCTTTACAAATTTTCTTTCTTTTTTTTTTTTTTGGGCAAACAAATTTTCTTTCTGAAAGGTTAGATACATTACCCAAAAATTCAAAAAATTATCCACTCTTCCATTGAATTTTATTGTCCTTTATAAAAACAAAATCTAATCCTATAGATAAAAAAAAAACAAAGCACAAGTTCTCATTCCAACCTTCTCCTCTCTTAATCACTCTCCCAAGTCAACGTCAACAACAACGGTCTTCACCTTCTATCTCTCTTCACGCACACTTCGTTGTTAATATATTCCACCAAGAACACAACTCATTAGCATCCTCCCAAAACACACAGAACTCTCTCTCCCTAAACCCAACCAAAAAAAAAATGGTGGTGGCTAGTCCATCCGGCTCGATGAAGAGCTTAACCATCCAAATCCTAACCGGAAGATGGTTCATGTTCTTCGCGAGTATCTTGATCATGTCAGCCGCAGGAGCCACCTACATGTTCAGTCTCTACTCAGCCGATATCAAGGAAACATTAGGCTATGACCAAACAACTCTTAACCTTCTCAGTTTCTTCAAAGATCTTGGAGCTAACGTTGGAGTACTCGCCGGTCTAATCAATGAGGTGACTCCTCCTTGGTTCGTCTTATCCATTGGAGCTGTCCTTAACTTCTTTGGTTACTTCATGATTTGGCTCGCCGTTACGAAACGGATCTCGAAGCCTGAGGTTTGGCAGATGTGTCTATACATATGTATTGGTGCCAACTCGCAGTCGTTTGCTAATACCGGAGCGCTTGTAACGTGCGTTAAGAACTTCCCGGAGTCACGTGGTGTTGTCTTGGGGATTCTCAAGGGTTATGTTGGTCTTAGTGGCGCCATTATTACACAACTCTTCCATGCTCTTCACGGCGATGATACCAAGTCTCTCATATTGATGATTGGTAAGTACAATCTCTATTATATAAATGTTCAATGATATGAAACAGAGGAAAAAACAGGGGAAAAAACAGAGGATCTTGATAAATGATTAGTGACATTTTTTTTACTAACCTGATAAATTCTAGACCGAAACTCGGACTAATTGGTTATTATGATTATTTGGATGTTATAGGTTGGTTGCCTGCAGCAGTCTCGTTTGCTTTCTTGAGGACTATAAGGATGATGAAAGTTGTGAGGCAGACAAATGAGCTAAAGGTGTTCTACAACTTCCTCTACATATCTCTCGGCCTCGCGACGTTTCTCATGGTTGTTATCATTGCGGACAAACTCTCCGGGTTTACAAGGAGTGAGTTTGGAGGTAGTGCGGCCGTGGTGACCATCTTGCTCTTTTTGCCGATCATAGTGGTTATCTTGGAAGAGAGGAAGCTTTGGACTGATAAACAAGTCGCCTTGAACGATCCAGCACCGATCAATATCGTTACCGAGAAACCAAACTTAGATTTAGCTGAGGTCAAAGATGATGATGAAGAGACAAAAGAGGAGGAGAAGAAGGTGAAAACGGGGTCGTGTTGGACGACTATGTTTAGTCCACCGGAGAGAGGAGATGACTATACGATCTTGCAAGCGTTGTTTAGCGTAGACATGTTGATATTGTTCTTAGCTACAATCTGTGGTGTGGGAGGTACTTTGACGGCGATAGATAATTTGGGACAAATTGGAGGCTCGTTGGGTTATCCAAAGAGAAGCGTACGCACATTTGTGTCACTAGTAAGCATATGGAATTACTTTGGTCGTGTGGTTTCAGGAGTCGTCTCTGAGATCTTCTTGATCAAGTACAAATTCCCAAGACCTCTAATGCTCACAATGATCCTTTTCTTGTCCTGCGCGGGTCACATCCTCATCGCATTAAATGTCCCCGGTGGACTCTACGTCGCATCGGTCATCATAGGGTTTTGTTTCGGTGCACAATGGCCACTTCTGTTTGCTATAATCTCGGAGATTTTCGGGCTCAAGTACTACGCAACATTGTATAATTTTGGCTCGGTCGCAAGCCCGATCGGGTCCTATTTGCTAAACGTTCGTGTCGTCGGGTATTTGTACGATGTGGAGGCTGATAAGCAAAATAAGGCGTTAGGGTTAACGAGACGGGCCGGGCAAGATTTGAATTGCACAGGCACGGCTTGTTTCAAGTTGTCTTTTATTATTATTACCGCGGTAACTTTGTTTGGTGTATTGGTCTCGATGCTTTTGGTGATCCGGACCAGGAAGTTTTACAAGAGTGACATTTACAAAAAGTTTAGAGAAAAGGCCTTGGCCGCGGAAACCGAGATGGCAGCACCCGCACCCGCTCCTACTAGATCGATTGTGACCGAAGAAGAGAAGGATGATGTTAAAGCCAAAGGAGGGTAAAAGTACTTGGTAGATAATAGATATGTAAAAGGGTGAAGTATTTTGTACACACTTGATATATAAATATGTTCCCAATGTAAGCTATTAAAACTTAAAAGTTTGGAACGCATCAAAGCTATTAAAAAAAGTTTAAAACGCATCAAACTTGTTTTAAAAAAAAAAATTGAATGTTATTATCGTTTTGTGTTTGAAGATATCTAAGGGTCATGAGTCAACTTGATGAGTTGGATTTATGAATTGGTGAGCCACAATACTATGACTTTGAATGAAATCATTAAAAGATAAAGAAGTAAAACTATTGCAATTGGGACGACAATGGCTCACGTGTGTTGGTAAGACTTGAGACTTTAATTGTCGGTATCCTTTGTCGACGTGTGTTGGTAAGACTTGAGACTTTAATCGGTATCCTAAAACACTTGCGTAAGGCGAAATTCTGAAAGAGTGCGTCACAATGATATGTGTGGAAAGTTGAATGGTAAACGCGTTTAAGGATATAAAAAAGGTTGAAAACGTGCAACATTTCTAGAAAACATATATGCGGAAAGATCTCAAAAGTTTAGTTAGTGGATACTCGAAATGAAAAAGATACATTCGTGAAACAGTGTCATGCTTATAAAGTGGATATGAATTGACAAAGACAAAACCAATATGTTTGTAGGAAGAAGTCCTTTTAACACAAAAAGAAAAATGTTATGGGGAAGCCGTCTATGAAACCATTATTTTATGATAAAGCAATAGTTTTAAAGATGTTTGCCATACCTAATAACTTTTTTTAACTATTGCAATCTCTATTTATAAAATTAAAAATCTTTTCTCTTTAAAAATAATACTGTTTTAAAAAAAAAAAAAATCAAGAATACCGTAAGCTTTAGTTATAATTAAAGGGTTTCTACAGATTTTATTAATAGCTCTTAAATCATTGTATTATTACCTAAAATTTTAGAAACTCCTCCTAAACATAGTTTTTTATTCTATGTTTTATAAAAACATAAAATGTTGTATTTTTGGGAAAACAAACTTCACAATATTGTTTGGTTTGTGTTTTGGATTTTATTTCCAGACATTATTATAATTATTTTAATATCAAAAAAAAAATAACATCACAATTAAGTTCATGTCGTAAAGTTGGGACACTACCAAAAGTTTAAGTATTAAACAAAATAATTTAAGTAGTATTAAAGTGGGCACTCAAAAAGTTCATGTAGTTGGGGGAATTTTTTTGGAATTTTTCAGGATGATATAGATGTAGTATGATTTTTGATAATGTTATTGTTGTTTTAGTAGTATACGATGTAACTTAATAAATAAGATGAGTCTATAACTCAAGCCTATATTTACCTTGAAAACAATTATTCCGATGGCAGAAGTTTGGACTTACTTCTTGGCTATCAAAAATATTTTTAGAAATCCATAAAATAGGTATTTTTCTTTTGTTTTGTTTAAGGTTGTGAATGGGAGCATAGATTAATGGCGTTCCAAAGACGTTTAAAAGGCAGGTCACCTGCACTTTAAATATCTCTCCATTCACACAAAAGATAAACAGTATAAATGTTTACATGAGAAACGCTCTC
>OVAF01000751.1:12075-32382 GCA_900406245.1 Odontarrhena argentea
ATTTAATTGGAGTTTTTCTTTTCTTTTGAGCAGGTGTTCCATGATAGTAATTTTTTTGGTAAATCTTTTCTTATCTATTGTTTTCTTTTATCTTATACAAAAAATTGTATACATTTATTTCATTCTTATTTTATTAATTTTTACTTATTTAAAATCTATAGGTATATACATAATAATTAGANCATTATATAATATTTGTTTATTTTCAATTAATTAATATATAAATACTAAATAATACATTTAACAAAAATATAATGAATTACGTTTTTTACTATTCCATCAACGCAAAAGAGATAATTTAAATTATTTAAATTATTTCATTTAATTTTATTTTAAAATAATTAAATTTTATGTAAATAGTACTATTACAAATAATGAGATAATTTAATTTTTTACAATATAATCCTTTTGCACGCATCTGAACCGCTATATTTTTCACTCTCCCAATCACACATATTTATTCACATTTGAACCACTTTAACTACTCTAAACAATTTGAAACGCTTGAAACGCACTTAACCCGCTTGATCCGCTTGAACCGCACCGCTTGGACCGCTCTCCCATTCGGAGCCTAAGTGATGTCAATGCACAATTATTAATATTTTTTTTTTTTCAACTAAAATTGATAAGAAAGTCCAGAAAGGGTATGAAACGTAGGATTTATGAAACCCAAAGACAGCCCAATCATAAACATAAATTTATCTAGTTCACTCAATACATGTGTTCACTAAAACAAGGGGCCTAGGTGGCAAATTCGGGATAGAAACCCGAATCTTCTCCAATCTTCGTACTCTCCGTCTTCGTCGCCCATCAGCCACCACCATCTACGAACTAGATCGCTGATAAGAAGCTCCGATTAAACTTCTGCAAACGCTGCCTTTGATCACCGGTGAATAGATCTTCTTTACAACCATCAGATTCATAAACTCGGGAAAACTGCCTATTTCCCTACGTAAACTTTCATATCTGTCTATATACACACGAACTTTGGACCTCCTCCTAATTGCACATAATCGAAACTTAACCTCCTATTTCCCCATAAACACAAACTTAAAAGCCCATTTCCACAAATCGATTTAATTTCTGGTTTACCTTGTACGAAATCGTTGTGAATCGAAACTAAACCGTATTATGACCAAATTAAACCGGAAACACGGCCTATTTCCCCACATAAACTTTCATATCTGCCTCTATACACACGAACTTTGAACCTCTTCCCAATTGCACATATTCGTAACTTAACCTCCTATTTCCCCATAAACACAAACTTAAAAGCTCATTTCCCCATTCTCAAACCCATTCCTCTCCACCGGATCGTCGTCGTTGCTTTAACCTCCACGAATCTCATCGTCTTCTTCGATAGTGGGTCCTCCTCTCATTTTCACAAAATCCTCAATTCTCAAATCGCAAAATCCCCAATTCTCAAATCGCAAAATTTCCAATCCCCAATTTGCAAGGGATTGGAAATTTTGCAATTTGCGAATTGAAGATTTTGAGAATTATAAATAGTAAATATTAGATTATAATTATCTCGGACATTGTTGCGGCGAGAGGAATCGCAAAATTTCCAACCCCCAATTTGAAAGGGATTATAAATTTTTGCGATTTGCGAATTGAGGATTTTAAGAATTATAAATAAGAAATGTTAGATTATAATTATCTCGGACATTGTTGCGGCAAGAAGAATCGGAAAATTTCCAACCCCCAATTTGCAAGGGATTAGAAATTTTTGCGATTTGCGAATTGAGGATTTTGCAAATTATAAAAAAAGAAAGGTTAGATTATAATTAATTTTGCGATCCGGTGGAGAAGAATGAGTTCGAGAATGGAGAAATTTGCTTTTAAGTTTTTGTTTATGGGGAAATAGGAGGTTAAGTTTCGAATATGTGCAATTGGGAGGAGGTTCAAAGTTTGTGTGTATAGAGGCAGATATGAAAGTTTATGTGGGGAAATAGGCTGTGTTTACGGTTTATTTTGGTTTTAATACGGTTTAGTTTCGGTTCACAACGATTTCGTACAAGGTAAACCAAAAATTCAATCGATTTGGGGAAATGGGCTTTTAAGTTTGTGTTTATGGGGAAATAGGAGGTTAAGTTTTGATTATGTGCAATTGGGAGGAGGTCTAATGTTCGTGTGTATATAGGCAGATATGAAAGTTTACGTGGGGAAATAGGCAGTCTTCCCCATAAACTCAGTCAATCAAAACAGAAAATTCTTCAAGGAACCATGCACACCTGACGAGAACCTCGAATCTCCATAGTCTGATTTGGTCAAACCGCATCATCTTAATATTTCTACACAGAGCCGGTCCATAGTTTTGTGTGGCCTAAAACATAGTTTACAAAAAATGTGGCCCTTTATATAAATGCTTAAGATAAAAAAAAAAATACCAAACAAAAAACAAATAAATAAACACTAAATATTATGCTATTTTTTAAAAAATATAAATATTATTCTATTTATGAAAGGAAAAGAAAATTGCCTAGGAAAAAAGAAAGGATAAACAGAATGAGAAGGCAAAAGAAACAAGATATGGGTGAAATGAGAGTCGAACTAGGGAAGAAATAGTTACGACTAAAGTACCTAAGCACTGGACCAAGTCAATATTTTGGTGGCCCTCAAATGTTTATATATAAGATGTGGCTCAAAGCTCCAGCTTCATGTGCTTATGCACGGGCCGGTTGAAGAATTACACTCCACTTGAAAGAATGATTAAGCTTGAGGAAGAGAAGACCCCAAGAAATTTGATAACTTCCGATATCTAGATGGAAGAGTCATAAGAAAACAAGAGGCGCTAGAACAAAACTGCATGAACTAAGTCGGACTTATTATCTGAATATAGATCCGAAACAATTTGGTTGAATCGAAAAATCTAAAACCAAAAAGATGATGAATTGCTCTCTCTGAAAGGCCCAGAGTTTGAGATCTTAGGAGATTTTTTTTTCTTCAATGCAAAATTATTAATCTTTTTCAGATTTTTTTTTTCTATTTGTAAATTATTTCGGAATTGAACGAATTTTTTTAATATGTGTGTCAGAAGTTAAAACATCAAATATTAAAGATAGAGAGAGAATTTAATAAAATACTACAATGAAAGAATTTTAGAAATGCCACTTTTATATGGATACTTTTCAAAATTACCACTATCGTCACTTTTTCATTTTAAAAACTACCATTAGTTTAACTATGAACTAACCAAATTACATTTCTTATTGGGGAAAAGTTAAGTTAAAAGAAAAAAACGTTGGTCATTGTTTTCGTGTGAAAATAAAATTGAATACTGTATACTTCAATTGAGTGAAGCAAATGTGTTACAAGTTACAACAAGTGCGTGGTGAGTGTGTTCTCATATATTTCTTCTTTCAGAGTCATGATTTTAGATTCAATAATAATAATTAGATAATATAACACTATAAAAATAAAAATAAAAAAAAAACTCTTGCACTTTCGTCGTTCATTGATTTTATTAAAAGGAAAGATTTATTAGTGAAAAGTTTCTTAATACCATTGGAAGCGACATCAACTCCCTTGTCTTAAAAGATCAAACCTAAGCACTACCCATAATCCAATCTTAAAGCATACTCCAACAACATAAATTGATTTCAAAAATATACACCTCTTGTCATAACTTATAAATACCCCTAGTTATATATATCATTAAAATATAAAACGGCCAAGTCCCAACCGAAGTGTTCAAATGAAATTGCACTCTAGCTCCGTTTTGCATCTTTTCATTGTATGGAGTTGTATATTATATGGTAAGTTTCTTCCTTATATCCATATATGTATCTGATCTTATGATAACTATATAATCAATACTCGATATATATAATAGGTAAAGTAACAAGTAATGGAGTAGCATTTTATGTGCAAAATAAATGCTCATTTCCCATTTGGCCGGCCGTTGCCCCCAACTCCGGCCATCCGGTGCTAGCCTCGGGCGGTTTTTATCTACCATGCCGAAATACAAGACGCATTGATGTTCCTTGGGGTTGGAACGGTCGTATTTGGGCCAGAACAGGTTGTGACTTCACATCAAACTGGAATCAAGCTTGCGAAACAGGTCAATATTGTAACTCTAAACTCTATGTTTTCTCATAGACTATATTAATTCCTTATATATAAACATGACATTTGGGGCCCGAATGATTGCGGATTATGTTGTAACTATTGGTGGACTAAAATGAAATTTAGGTGATTGTGATGGACGTTTGGAGTGTAATGGATTGATTGGAAAACCTCCGGCAACGCTTATCCAAATAGCAGTACAAGCCGATAAATCAAAACCAAATTTCTATGATGTAAGCCTCGTGGATGGTTATAACCTCCCTGTCGCGGTGAACTCTAAGCCTATATCATCCAAATGCGCCATCTCAGGTTGCCATAAAGATCTCAAAACCACATGTCCCCAGGAATTACAGGTAACTTTTTACTCTTGCCTTTGATTTCAAACTAATTTAAAAAATGCTTGGATCTAAAGTAGTATATACATTGTACCAAGTAGATGGACAGGTAGTTCGACTCATTACATCAATAAATAATGATGACCATATCACCTAAAGGAGACGTTTCTTTTAGCCAATTCAAATCTTATCTTATAAAGTTGAATGCGCTCAATATGAATTCGACACGCAACATAATTTAATTCATGAGATCGTATCATGTGTCTTTGTTGATTAGAATTGTGACAAGTATCGACATTTACAAAATTAAAAAGCAAATACAAAATTTATATCTAAAATAAGGAATATGAAAAATGTCCTAAAAGAAAAAAAAAAAAAGTCAGATTTCTAAATTCTTATATTACGCAACGTCAATATTTCCCTATTTTAAATTATCAGAATTTTCAATGAAAAAAATATTTTGACCAATTGTCAAGCAGAAAAAAAATATTTAAAGAAAAACTAGAACTCATATTTATAAAAATATTCTAGTATATGCGATGTTATTAGAACGAATAATAATTTCATTTCTCAAATTTCATAACGTATGAATCAGATTTTTTTATATTTATTATGACTTATGAATTATTATTTCGCTAATATATTAGGGTTTGTAAGAAAAAATAGTATAAGAAGATAAATATAGTAAATTTACGTAGTAATAATATATGATCTCTTCTTTATTATGTAATGAATAAGATATATGATATTAAAATATGTTTAAATATTTTTGTGGATCGCAATTTAGATCTAATTTCGCATGTCGTAATTATATGAGTTGTCAATTTCAAAATCTAATTTGCTTACATCAATACATTATGATAAATAAAATATGACTTATTATTTTATATGTAATGCATAAAACATGTTCTTTAGATAAGTTTTATATATATTCTTACGGGTCATAATTTAGGATCTAACAACATGTCAAAAATATACAGGTTATCAATTTCAAAATCTAATATATTTATATTAATATATTTTTATATATTTTTAATTATTCACCCGCATATATAAGAATACAAGTTCTAAACTAGTATATATATATATATAATCCGTGATATGTAAAATTTTGATTTGTTTATTCTTTGATTTAATCCGTATAGGTTTTGAACAAAGAGGGACAAGTGGTGGCATGCAAGAGTGCATGCTTAGAATTTGATAACGACAGGTTTTGTTGTCGGAATTCGTACGGAACACAGGAGAAGTGCAAAAGGAATCTGTACTCTATGTTGTTTAAAGAAGCTTGTCCCAATTATTACAGTTATGCCTACGACACACCTCCTCCGTTGCTCACTTGCTCCGCCAGAGAATATATTATTACGTTTTGTCCGTCAAATTGGGGTCATAGTTCCACCTAAAACAACTAGACAAAAATGCATTATTACGAGCGATGCTATGTTCATTTGATGTATTGTAAACTATATATCATCTTTTGTACTCATACTTTCGTATATGTTTTGAAACTAATTGGTTTATGGTCTCATGTTTTTTATAAAAGATTTAGGCCTTCAAATCATGCTTAATATAGACAAATATATAATAATTCTAAGTGTATATGTTATTTAGAAGTTAAGGCTAAAGAAAAATAAAAACAAAATGTAAACTGAATTCAAAAGAATTGAGTGATTTAGCTATATTATCTATTGAAATAGAGTACGTTAAATTTTGAATTGTTAAAAGTCTAGTTGCTAGTTTATTAGGAACGCATCCATGAAAAATTATGTTTCTTTAAGTTTATTTTTTAATTTTTATTTATTTAAGACAATTATATTAATTATTTCAGAATTTTTTATATAAATTAAAGTCTTTTATTCTGAAAGTGTTTAAAATCTTTATAATTTCTGGATACGTCGATTTGATACTGCAAAAGTGTAAGTATTAATCTAAGGAATTATGTTCACTCTCAGACGACATTAACATCTCTTCTTTTTCTAACATTTCCAATCTACATCCGTCAATTTATTTCTTTCTCTCTAAATTTATTTTTTATTTTTATTCCCTCATCTAACTGGCGACCTTTATTCTCAATTTTCTTTTCTCTCACCATTCCATCATCTTTCTAGTTACAAACGACTTTGTTTAATTCACGCACCTTTTTCAATACCTTCATTGCTTCATCAACAACTTAAACTGGCATATCTTCTCCTTTATACTTGGTTCCCTTTCTCTTTAGCATTCCTTTTTTTTTTTTTTTTTTTTTTTTTGGTTTNTCTCCTTCTCTAATTTGCATATGCTGCAAAATTAGGATTTATTATATGTGGGTCCACCAAAAATCCGGTTATTTTTGCCAATTGCGATAGCTACACCCTTTAATTCATCGATTCGTCATTTTCGTTGATGCATTGCGTTTTTGAAGCATTCAAATTCGTGTTTCCAAATATTTTTTGAGTTTGTCTATATTTTTAGGGTATTTTCAAGCTAAAACATGTTTGGATAAATGAAGCCTAAGGTATGAGGAATGAAGAACGAAATCAAAAGAGCAAGAAATTTAAGAAAAAGAGGAAAAATGAGAAGAGGTCTATCGATCCCAACTTTGAAACAATGCTTTGGATTGATAAGATCAAGTCAGATTGATTGATACCTACAGAGACAAATTTCAATTTCTATAAAACTTTAAAGTAGGACGTGTTTAGACTTATAATACTAGTTTTTTGTCATTGTTTAAGGATACCTTATTTTCGCAAGACTTTTGATAGATACTTTCTCTGCAGTCTTTAAGAACACGAATCTCAGAATCTACACTTATCTGAGAAGATTTTTGCACCTTATATATTATTTCTCAGTTCTGCTAGACAATTATTTACATATTATTTTTTTTTTTGCGTTCTTCAATTATGTTAAAGTAGATTTATAATTAGGTTTTAGGTTTTCACAAGGATTGGTTAGGTTAGGGTTTTCAGATTATGGATTTATCTTACAATTTTTTCATCTATAGGTTTTTTGAATGATTGAACTGGACTTATCACTTGGTTCTATGGTCTTAGGTGCACTAACTAATCAAAAGTGTTGTCAGCATTGCACATACATGAGAAAATCCTCATAGTACTTTCCTCTCTCATTTTAGTGTTAAACTTTGCTCCACTCAGTGCCTCTAATTTAGTTAGTGTGTAGGGGAGATACACTTCGTCGCGTGTCTCTTCCGCCTACTAGAATGTTTGACTTCATTGACTACAGTCCACCTCAATCCTGATGTCAAATCGGAACTTTTCCACAAACACATACCTAACGATGTATGATCTGGATATGAAACTTCTTTCTGTGAGGCAATAATTAACTCTTGAGCTTCCTTCCAAACTATACACTCTTGACGATCCAAAGTTAAAATCTACAATGGTTCAAATTCCATTTTTTGGAAAACATTTTTTTTTTTTAGTCACCTGGAAAACTTTCTTATTCTATGATTTTTAAATAAACCATAAAATCTATGGGTAAATATCTAAGTTCGGTAAATAAACTTTCTTAACATGATTATGGTATAATTTTTAAGTAATATAAAGTATAAATATGATGAGAAATGACTTTTCCACTTCCTTTAATCATTTAATCATCTTATATTAGACCACCTCCACTAGAGCACCCACTAAAAATTTATTATTATTAAATTAATTATATAATTAATAATAAACTAATTTAATCAATCCACTGACACTATTTCACTAAATCTCCCTTCCACTAGAGAATCACAATCAAAGGTCCTTAACCATTAAATTATTGTTGATTTTTTTTTTTCAATCAAACATTAATATCAAACGAAAGATTTCTTAATTATAATTCAAATTTTCTTAAATTATTAATTAATCCAAAATTAACAAAACAATTAGTTTTTTCGCTTTTTGCAATTTAAAAAGAAAAATCTTTCACCAGAAGGAAAATCATATCAAAACATAAAATTTAAAATTTATCTTTAGCTTAAAATAGAATTATCAAATGTTGTAGAAAGCTTTTTGTAATCTTTTTGTTTTTTTCGTTTTTGGTTAAAAAAGTTTTAGTAATTTTTTTTTTCGTTTCTATTTAATTATATTTTTTCTGTTTTTCTAATTTTTTTTTTGGTTTTATATTTAAAACAAAAATAAGCACGCCCAATAAGAAAACATGGGGGAATTACAAATCTACCACATTTTTCCATAGACATTTTTAAATGTACCACTAAGGAAGGGATATTTTCAAATATACCGCTTTTTAAAACTTTTGTTTGTAGAGTTTTAAGGTTTCGGATGTTGGTTTTAGGGTTTCAAAACCCTAAAACCAACACCATAAACCCTAAAAATTGGTATCCCCCTCACAAACCCCAACCCTTTAAAAACTAAACCCTAAAATCTAATTTTTAATAGTTATTACATACAATACCCTAATTTTATAAGATTTTAATCCTAAAACCTAAATCCTATAAACCCTAAGTAAATTCTAAACCCAATGATTTTCTTAAACCATAAACCCTAGAGCCCTAAACCCTAGAAAATAATTCAATTGTAAGGATTTTTTACAAAATAAAATGTGGTACATTTTAAAAAAAAAATTGGAAGGTGGTAGGTTTAGAAAATGGTATGTGGAAGGTGCTATTCTCGAAAAGGTTCTATGGTGTATCTTAGACAGTTCTAGAAGTGCTTAAATCAGTACCGTTTCTTCTTCTTTTGGTTTTTCTTTTTCTGATTTTCTTTATTTTTTATGTTGAAAACGGTATAGCATCCCCTCTAGACACATGAATAGAGGTGCTGTTAGTATCATGAATAGTTAATATGTAAAATGAAGTTATAATCATAAAAACCGTCAAAATTTATAATAAAGATGTCAGGTAGATATTGATGTAGTGGATGGAGAAGAGAGAAAAATTAATTTTGTGTTGATATGAATATTCGAAGGGTCAAAGCTTATACCACAAGCCATTATCGTATACTAAAACTTTTTGTTCTTGGTCTTCGAATCTAACATTTTTAAATGCCAACATCATACAATAGAGTAACCATAATTCGTAGATATCTTCGTCGAAGCTTACGCCCCATCTACAAGATGCCTGCAAATTTGTCTTATACATACCTCATGTTCTCTTTCTTTTCTGTTTTGTTAATACATATATATATCATGTTGGTCTTAGTTATCTATGATTTAATACTTTCTTTTGTTGTCTTAGTTAACAAGTTTCTGTTTTGTAGTTATTTTATTGCATTTAAAATTGTTAACAATTCTGATTGGTCACCACCCACGTACTACAATGTGGAAACTGACATTTTAAAAATTTCCTCGTAGTTTCTCAAAGATATTTTAGCAGTGTCTAGATACATGTCTATAAACATTTCTCTCTCTCTCAATATATAAATATATCAAACTCAGTCTCTACTTCATTAAGTTCATCATTTCCTCTCTGGCTATAAGGCTCACCCCAAAATCCCCATTTTGAGACCTTTCTTGCTACCCAAGAACCTAAAACAAAAACAGAGCAGTTACAAAAATGGCTATAATAGGTGAAGTATGGAGTAACACAGGATCTGCTCTCGCAAGCTTAGTGTTTATATACACAATCTTCGAAAGATTCTTCCCTTACGGCCTCCGTGAACACTTTGAGCCATTTGCGCAAAGGCTCATCGGTTTTGTCTATCCGTATATTCAAATCAAGTTCCATGAATACAGCGGCGAGCGGTTCAAGCGAAGCGATGCCTATGACGCGATCCAGAGCTATCTAAGCAAAGACTCCTCTTCTCGAGCCAAGAAACTAAAGGCCAACACAATTAAAGGAAGCAAATCTGTTGTCCTTAGTATGGACGATCATGAAGAGATCACCGATGAGTTCGAAGGGGTCAAGGTCTGGTGGCAATCTAAGAAGCACCAAAGCGAAAGCCGGTCTTTCTCCTTTTACCCTAAAGCCGACGAATCAAGATTCTATATGCTTAAGTTTCATAGACGTGACAGGCAAGTAATCACAGATAAGTATCTTGAACATGTTATGAGTGAAGGGAAGAAGATGGAGGTCAAGAACAGAGAAAGGAAGCTATATTCGAACAACCCGAGTCAGAACTGGTCTGGTTATAAGCAAACGAAGTGGAGCCATGTCACTTTCGAGCATCCTGCCACATTTGATACTCTTGCAATGGAGAATAGGAAGAAAGAAGAGATCAAGAACGATCTGACCAAGTTTAGTAACAGCCAAGAATACTACAAGAAGATCGGAAAAGCTTGGAAAAGAGGGTATCTCTTGTACGGTCCACCAGGAACCGGCAAATCGACAATGATTGCAGCGATGGCGAATTTCTTGGATTACGATGTATATGATCTTGAACTAACAACGGTGAAGGATAACACGGAGTTGAGGAGGTTATTGATTGAGACCTCAGGAAAATCGATAATTGTTATTGAAGATATTGATTGTTCTCTTGATCTAACGGGTCAGAGGAAGCAGAAAAAGGAGGAGGAAGAAGACGAAGATGACATTAGCCCGATGGAGAAACAGATGAAGAAAGATCAAGGGGAGAATAAAGGAAGTAAAGTGACATTGTCAGGGCTATTGAATTTCATTGATGGGTTATGGTCAGCTTGTGGAGGTGAGAGAATCATTGTGTTCACTACTAATTTCGTTGATAAATTAGACCCGGCTTTGATACGAAAAGGAAGAATGTGGATAAGCATATAGAGATGTCATACTGTGGTTTCGAAGCCTTTAAAGTGTTGGCAAAGAACTATCTGGATGCTGAGGAAGAAGAAGATGAGGATGAGTTGTTTAAAGAGATCAAAAGGTTGCTTGAGGTAGAAGAAATCAAGATGACTCCTGCTGATGTGGGAGAGAATCTGTTAAGGAAATCAGACGATGAAGCTAAAGAAATTTGTCTACAGAGATTGATCGATGCATTGAAGGAGGAGAAAGAGGAAGCAAAGAGGAGGGTTGAGGAAGAGGAGAAGAAGAAGAGAGAGGAGGAAGAGGTGAAGAGTAGGAAGAGAGAGGAGAAGAAAAAGAAGGAGGAAGAGGTGAAGAGTAAGGAGAAAGAGGAGGAGAAGAATAAGGAGGAAGAAAAAGGAAAGCTTTCAAATGGGACATGAATTGAATAACTGATATTTGTATAATGAATAAATTATTCACTTACCAATCAATAGTTTCAATATTATGTGGTGTGTACCTATGATTTAAAGTTTTAAACTGATTGGTTCTAAATATATTTGAGAAAAATAGTTGAGGTCCGCATCAATTAATAATCATGAATAAGTGTGGGGAGAGTTGAGGTTATGAAAGTTATGTTTTTGTCATGTGTAAGGATGGGAAAAAAATTTAGAAAGCCTGAGAGCAGTTGAGATTGGCACTTGTAGAATGCCAAGATGGTCCAATAATTTCCAGTAAAATATGTGGATTTGAATCTGAGAAGCTAAGGAAGCCAACAGAGAAGTACATGGTGGTCAGGGTTTGGTTGGTTCCGCGATTACTGATTCACTAGGTTGGGGATAACATCTGCGATCTTCGAAAAGAAAGGTAAGTTTCAATGTTTTCAAACTTCTTCAACTTATTTAATTTTTGCTTGAGGGCCGGCAAGCAAATGCTAAGTCTAGGGGAGTTGATATATCATGGTTTTTACCAGTTTTTCAACCGTGATATGATTCGATTCTCGAGTATTTTTGTGTTCTTTGAGTCTTTTCAGATTGAAACACATTTGAATGAAGTCTAAGGGATAAGGAAGCCAACAAGGAGAATAACAGTCAAGAACCAGTCCAAAGTGCCTTAAGACATGTCTTTCTTGACGCACATAAGAAGAAACTTCCAATGACTATTCAAAAAAGGATTTTCCAGTTTTCCTTATTCCAAGGGTTTTCACCAAGGACGTGTTTTAGACTATAAATACATATTTTAAGTCATTGTTTAAGCTAAATTATATTATCTGTTGCTTTTAACCTAGAGCTTTTAGAAAGACAGCTTGTGTACTTATTTTATTTATTTATGCATTCGATCTGAGCCATGATTTGTGTTTCAACATCATGTCTGAGTAGATCTTCTGAAGCTCTTTAGAAAGTCCTCTTCAACTGGTGGCGACTTGGGGATGGGTAGAGTGGAGTGGCCTTCTTTTTTATTTTAATTTAGATATATATTATCTATCGCTTATTTTTTTTTACATATAGTATTTTTTACCGGCCGAATCATATGACACTACTGCTGAAAAACAAAGTATTATGATTCCTTCAAGAAACTTCACTTCCAATTGATTGGTTCCACTTTAAAAGCTCCCATCAGTCAGGAAAAAAAACTTCCTAAAACATGTAAATACTTATAAAGACAAATTAGGACTCTTAAAACACTAAAAAAAAAAGCTCGATAATACACACGATATTATGGTTGGGAACCGACAAAAACCACAATATATAATTTGCAAAGCTTGTTATTGGCTAATCAATATATATGGAGTCAAGGTTTTCGTCGGGTAATATTTGAAGGAGATAATCAATTGCCGCTAGCTTAATTGAACGGACTATTTTGAATTTCCAAGTTCATAATTGGGTTTGTGAAATTAATTTGTGGATGCGTAAATTTGAGTTTTTTTAGATTCAATGGTTAAGTATCAAAATAATAGTTCTGCAGATATATTAGCAAAGAGCTCCTCATCTTTACAAACTTCATTTATGTATCATTTTTATCCCCCATGAACAATTGTAAAGTATCTTCATGAGATCATGCTTAATATGATTTGTTAGGGAGTTAAAAATAAATAGAGAAAGTCCATAAAACATAACACTTTTGGAATATTAGTTCCAAAAATAGGATCACTTAATATTTTGTTTTTTAAAGATACCACAAAAATTTTATGTTTTTCAAAAATACTACAAACACTAAAAAGGATTTTAAGATTTTATAATTTATTTTTTGGGTTTCAGTTCACTAATATAGATTTAGGGTTTACTTTTAAGGGGTTAAAGTTTAGTTTTGAGGGATTAGGGTCTTGTTTTGATTTAATTTTTTGGTATTATTGGAAAACAAAAAATTTAAATGGAAATTTTGGAAAACAAAATTTTGATGGTATTTTGGGAACTATCACTTCAATGTATAGTATTTTGGAGAATATATATATATATTGACTATTGGACAACTCTAAAAACTATTGCGTTGAATATGTATTCCATATATTATATATTTTATTAATTATTACTTTTAAATCATGTGGTAACATATTTTCTCCATATATAAACTATCAAATAAATATTTAAAATTGTATATGTGTACACTGGAACGGTATTATTGGAATTGTCCTTAAATTTTGTAAGTCGGAATTGTATTCATTTCTTATTTAACTATTAAAAAGTATAATTTATTCTTTTATTTTTAAGAAAATGAAAAATATATGAAAAATGAAATTTAAACAAAGAAATGTATTGAAATAAGACATGGCATATGAAGCCCTAGAAGAGAGAACGACTTGAGCGTGACTTGTTTCCCGCCGAAAAAAAATAATTTAGACCAACTATGAGTTTTTGTGGAATTTTTTGGATAATGCGTTCAAAGATATCCCTTTATCTTTTTTCAAAGTGTTCGGGTAGGCCAAGATACTTGCCGGTTCCGCCTCAATTTTGTATTTTCAAGGTGCGTTTGATGATTTCCTTCCTTGTTCGGCGATGTCTAACTTGATATTTTGTCCACTTGCTCTTTCATATATAACAAGAAAGAATATTGGAGAGAGTTGCACAACTATCTTTTGTGGCCTTAAAGAAAAACATAATATCGTCCGCGAAGAGGAGATGATTGGTGTTTGGACTATTTGGAGTCATCTTGATTCCAGGGAGCACATTCATTTGTTGAGCTTTTCGACAAATTCCGGAGAACTTTTGTACAAAGTATGAATAGGTATGGAGAAAGAGGGTCCTCTTGGTCCAATCCTCTTAAAGGATAAACTTCTCCTTGGGGACTTCCATTGATAAGGAATGAATAGCTTACCGAGGTAATGCGTTCTAGTATCCAAGTGATCCAAGTGTGTTAGAAGCCTAATTTCCCCAAAATCGCCTCTATGAAATCCCATCCACTTCCATTGTAAGCCTTGCTCATATCCGTTTTGATGGCCAAAAAACCATATGTTTTTGCTTTTGACCGTTTTAGTCGATGAAGGATCTCGTGGGTAATACGTACATTGTCCGTTATTGCTCGTCCCTTGAAAAAAGTCGATTGGTTTTCCGATATATAGGAAGGGAGAATCGGTTGAAGCCTTCTTGTAAGTATTTTTGCCACAATTTTGTAGAGAACATTGCAAAGTGCTATTGGGCGAAATTCCACAATCTTTTTGGATTTAAGACTTTAGGAATGACCCGAATGTGAGTTTCATTCCAATTCCTAGGAAAGGTTTTGGTGACAAAAAAGTTTATAATTTCAGCAACCACATCATCTCTTATTATACACTAGAAAGCTTGGTAGAAACCAGCTGAAAATATGTCTGGTCAGGGAGCGTGCATTGCGTTAATTGAGAAGATCGCATTCCTGATCTCAGTAGCATATAGGATCCTAATGAGTCTGTCATTGATATTAGGCGTGATGATAGGAAACAGAGCTTCTTCGACTACGCCTAGATGACTTGTTGACGATGAGAAGATTTGTTGGCAGTATTCTGAGATTAGCCTAGTAAAATCTTGCTCCTCATACTAGGTTGTGCCTGAGTTATTTTCTAGCACAGTCAGCTTGTTTTGGTTTCTTCTCGAGCGTGTTGAGGCGTGGACGAAGCTTGAATTATAATCTCCACTTTGTAGCAATAGTTTGTGACTTCTTTGCCTCCAAAATTCTTCTTTATCATCCTTGCATGCCTTCTCTAGTACTGAAGTGTAGAAGTTGATGGTGGTCTGATCCAACTTGTCCGCAAAAAGGGCTATTTCCAATGTTTTTTGTGACTCTTCAATGAGTTTGGCATTATTAACCATGTGCTCTTTGGCCCATCTTTGGAAAAATCCTTAAAGTTATGTTACTAATTAATCACCACTTTAACACTTTTTTTTTTAATTGCACCACTTTTTTTTTTTTTTTTTTCGACCAAATTAGGATGGTTTCATTAAAGTCCAAAGCAACATACAAATGGTTCAGCCCATAAAATATACAAAGCCCAATTGCCAAGCCCAATACACAAAGGAAATGACACGTGAGCATCGGGAAGCTTCCATCTTCTTCTTCGTTGTTTCGTCGACGATATCATCGGCCGACAGAAACTTCAACTTGGAGAAACACGATCAGGAGCCTATTGCAGTTGATTTCATAAGATTCATATGAGAAAAGCCCCAAATCAAAAAGCAATCAGAACCAAACGTTGATTTTGGACCAAGATCGCCCTATAGCTTCCGATTCTCTGCAAAATAGAAGGTACAGCTTCTTAAAAACACCTGAAACAACAAAACCCAAAGAGACTTCGATGGTGCCTGAACCCAAATTTACTGATTCAGTGCTTGAATGAGAAACCCTAAATCCCTAGACCAACAAAGATATTAATCTTCAGAAAATTGAAGTTTGAGATGAACTTAAGAAGAAAATCAGAGAAATCGAGAAGTATGAAGCGATCGGGTGGAAGAAGAACTAAAAAAAAGAAAACCGTTAAAACGGAAATAAAGCCGGACTATATGCCGGAGAAGAGACCGCAAGAAGCGGAGTATTTACATCAAAAAACAAAAAACTCCGGCACCGATTTACCGGTACCGGAGAACTTGACGGAGGAAGTTAGAAAGAAGTCAGAGCAAGTTTTTTTAGAGAGAGAACCAAAAGTTTTCTTTATTAATTGCACCACTTTAACACTTAGTAACAATGGTATATTATGTCAACCTTTTTTTTTCCATTCTCAAATTATGTTCTGTAAATGAATCCTTGTTCATGTTCTTGGTTGTTGAATTTTTTTATCTTTTGTTTATTTTTATTGTTATTTTTGTAAAGTGAACATTTTTGTATATTTGGAAAATGAAAAATGTATTAAGCGGAAAAGTAAAGTATAATTATTGGATCATATTCTCATGGTCAAGGAAAATCATTCATGAGGAAGAAGACAAATCAATTGGTCCGAAGAATATCGTTGATTCAAAGTGTATTTCAGTTAGAATCACTAAGAATCGACATTCCAGAGCTCTGTTTCGGTGTTGTTGTCGACGGCGGCTTCTTCCCGAAGATTATCGAAGACCACGTAAGGGACACGTGCTTAATTTCTGTTCATCCTTATCTCCTGTATTGGGCTTTGATAATTAGGTTTTTATGTATTTATCTGTTAAAATTCGGGCTTCAGTTCCAGTTGTAAATGGGCCTAGTTTGGCTTTTAAGAAATATCAAATGGACGACAAAAAAAAAAAAAAAAAGTATAATTAGTTAATCAAATCAAATATAAGGAAAGATTATGTTTTACTTAAAGTTTTTTAAAAATATATTACAGATATTAGTCAATACATTCGATACTAATTAATTTGTTTTAAAGACGTTAAGTTCAAGAAAAAAAAAAAAAGAGAGTAAATTTTAAATACAAACTAGTTGCCGTGTAGTTCAATTACCTCATAGGCCAAAGATCTACCAATTATATACTAATATAATATGAATATTGAAGGGTCAAAGCTTATATACTATAAGCCATGATCCCATACCCAGTCTTGTCCTTTTTTGTGTCGGCTATGTATAAGGTTGTAAACTTTTACTTTTTCCTCTTGTCCTCAAGTCTGACATTTTTAAATGCTTCGTCATAAAGTAGAGTAACGAAATCGATATGTTTTTTTTTTTATATGCAAACTAGACATAATATAGATTTTTACTGTTTAAATTTTGTCACAAACCGTTTTTACTTAATTACCTGACATATATATTCGTCGAAGACAGCACCACCACTAAAAGGTGTCCACATATTTGTCTTTATGCATATGTTAATGTTTTTATTTTTTATTATTTTCTGTTAGTACATTAGACATGTCGGTCGGTTCCTATGATTTGATTGTTTCTTTTGTTGTCTTAGTTAGTAAGATTCAGTTTTGTAGTTATCGTATTGTCTATTACTTGTCAACAATTCCGAATTGGTCACTACACATTTAATTAATATTGATGTAGAAATTGTCATAATAATGACAATTTCTAGATAGTTTCTTGGAGATATTTTATACATGTCTATAAATCCCTCTCCCTCTCTCTCTATATATATATCAAACCCAAGTTTCTTCTTCATTAAGTTCACCATTTCCTCTCTATATATATATCAAACCCAAGATCCTCATTTTGAAAAACCTTTCTTGCTACCCACGAAACTAAAACAAAAAAAGGAGCAGTTAACAAAATGGCGAAAATGGGTGAAATATGGAGTAACGTGGGATCTGCTCTCGTAAGCTTAATGTTTATATACCCAATCATTGAAAGATTCTTCCCTTACAGCCTCCGTGAACACTTTGAGCCATTAGCGCAAAGGCTCATCGGTTGGTTCTATCCGTACATTCAAATCAAGTTCCCCGAATACAGCGAGGAGGGGTTCAAGCGAAGCGATACCTACCAAGAGATCCAGAGTTATCTAAGGAAAGAAGCTCCTTCTCAAGCCAAGAAACTGACGGCCAACACAATCAGAGGAAGCAAATCTATTGTCCTTAGCATGGATGACTATGAAGAGATCACCGATGAGTTTGAAAGCGTCAAGGTCTGGTGGCAATCTACGAAGCATCAAAGCCAAAACCGGTCTAATTTTTCCTTTCAGCCTCAACCCGAGGAATCAAGATTCTACGTGCTTAAGTTTCATAGACGTGACAAGCAAGTAATCATACCTAGGTATCTTAAACATTTTACGAGTGAAGGGAAGAAGGTGGAAGTCAATACCAGACAAAGGAAGCTTTATTCAAACAACCCAAGTCAGAGTTGGTCTGGTTATAAGCAAACGAAGTGGAGCCATGTCTCTTTCGAGCATCCTGCCACATTTGACACTCTTGCGATGGAGACTAAGAAGAAAGAAGAGATCAAGAACGATCTGGACAAGTTTAAGAATAGCCAAGAATACTACAAGAAGATCGGAAAAGCTTGGAAAAGAGGGTATCTCCTGTACGGTCCACCAGGAACTGGCAAATCGACAATGATCGCTGCCATGGCCAATTTCTTGGAATACGATGTTTATGATCTTGAACTGACAACGGTGATGGATAACACGGAGCTGAGGAGGTTATTGATTGAGACATCGGGGAAATCAATAATTGTTATTGAAGATATTGATTGTTCTCTTGATCTTACGGGCCAGAGGAAGCAGAAAAAGGAGGAAGAAGACAAAGAGAATATTAACCCGATGGAGAAACAGATGAAGAAACATCAAGGCGAGAATAAAGGAAGTCAAGTAACATTATCAGGGCTATTGAATTTCATTGATGGGTTATGGTCAGCTTGTGGAGGTGAGAGAATCATTGTGTTCACTACTAATTTCGTTGATAAATTAGACCCGGCTTTGATACGAAAAGGAAGAATGGATAAGCATATAGAAATGTCGTACTGCGGTTTCGAAGCGTTTAAATTGTTGGCAAAGAACTATCTGGATGCTGAGGAGGCAGAAGAAGATGATGATAAGTTGTTTGAAAAGATCAGAAGGTTGCTTGAGGAGGAAGAAATCAAGATGACTCCTGCTGATGTGGGAGAGAATCTGTTAAGGAAATCAGAAGATGAAGCTAAAGAGATTTGTCTGCAGAGATTGATCGAGGCATTGAATGAAGAGAAAGAGGAAGCGAAGAGGAGGGTTGAGGAAGAGGAGAAGAAGAAGAAAGAAGAACAAGATAATGGAAAGCCATGAATTGAATAATTGTGATTTGTATAATAAATAAACTATAATAGCTGACAGAATTGTATAATTGTGATTTGTATAATACTCCCCTCTATTTTACAATAACTATCATTCTAATTGTTTTGACACAAATTAAGAAAATATATTATAATTTATATTAGACTGTTAAAAAGTTAGTTGACTGGTTATATTGTACCACTAAATTTAGGATTAAAATAGAAAATTAATATAAAAAATTAAATTGAAAAATATAAAACGACACCCTTTCTAAAACGAAAAAAATCCTTCAGAACAATACTTATTACGAAACAATAGAGTAAATAAACTATTGTCACTTACGGGTTCATAGTTGCAATATTATGTGGTCTATACCTATAATTCGGTTTTTAAAATTGATATGTACAACCAATCGCTCCTCTATACTATTTAAGAAATTACCAAAGTGCATTGGATATAGCTTATCACATTACCACATATCCTAGTACAAAAATGTATTTATCCTTCACATGAGAACCTTATGTTCAAGTGTGAAGGCCAAACTTCTTATGTGTGGAATTGATCCTCTGCACCAATCTTCAGTATGAAAAGCATAACTTCTTAACCTCCACTCCAAAATGGGTTGATTCAACTTTCATAGGCTCCATTAGACTTGTAGGTATCTTGTGTGTGAGTTTCAACTTCCTATAGAATGAATAGAATCTCAATTTGGGTTCGTAATTCATCTTTATGAATCTTGTCTCCACCAAAAATGATGAGAAAAGTTCAATTTTGGACATTTTTCCTCAATAACCTAAAGCCCCTTTGAATATTAGAAACTTCTGAAAATATCACATTTTTTTTTTTGGTCACCTGAAAATATCACATTTATTACCTAAAACCACTTTGAATACTGATTCTTTTATAGAAATCTTGCTTCAAATTCTGAAGTTAGAAACTTTTTCGCTTTTGGTATATTATAACAGATCCCATATATATCTTTAACGATCACTCAGAAAACTTTCATGAAACAAGTTATCAAAAAGATGTTGAAAAAAAACTATTTTAATTGCTATGAGTTCACTGATTCCACCTGCAAAGTCAAATCCTTTACTCCTGCATTTTCTAACAATTGTGAGACTTGCAACTTAGTATCCATCTTTTCTGAATCCGCTGATACAAGGAGATGG
>OVAF01000752.1:0-32371 GCA_900406245.1 Odontarrhena argentea
ATTTCCGATACCCGTATTACCCTTACCCTACCCGATACCCGTAATACCCGACCCGTAATTTTATGGGTATCATTCGGGTAATTTTTATAGGTACCCAAACTACCCGTACCCGACCCATACCCGTAAATACCCGACTCGTACCCGTAATGCTCAGGCCTAGTATTATTCTTTCCTAACCGGTAAGAACCGGGTTCAAAATATACAAGATTATGTTGTTCCTAGCAAACATTATTTTGCTAAAACACACATTATTATTTTGAAGTCAACATTTTCTAACCTATAAAATACACCTAAAAAGTATTGTTAACAAATGAATGGATAAAATATCCTAATATATTTATCTTTAAATTGCATATGATGTTTAAAAAGAAGTATAGTCAGAATTACCTTTCCAAGCAACAGGCAGACTTTCTCTATGCTAAAGATTTGAGAACATAATACAACAAAATGACTCTATGCTAAAGATTTGAGAAAATAATACAACAAAATGAGAATTCTATAAGACAAGAAAGAGAGGGCAACCAGATTCTCAATCCAGAAACTCGTAAGAGAAGCCATGGATAAATAATAAAGCAAAACTTCTTCTTGACGAGTCTGTGTCTTCATGGTTCTTGTCTCTAGCCATAGAAATCCAGTTCTGCCTTTTTCAGTACGCATGAAACTTTTGTGAAGAACTCTGCTTCTCTTTCCTTGACTTCCTCAAGAGTCGTAGCCTCATGCTCATCAGCCTATTATAAACATGTATTATAAACATGACCAAGTCCATGAACTCATGCAAATGATTACAGCTATTATCATTACGCAAAACCAAACCTCTTTAAACTTCAAAAGAATCAAGTTCGAGACTGATGCCGGCTTCTTTGCATCCCATCTGATTAATAAGAAGTTACACTATGAGATGAAACTTTTACACTCTTTATTCTTTGGCTGAATTTCCATTCCCATAGAAATTTACAGAATCAAACATACCTTACGAGCATTAACTCATTCATGGCTCGCCACATTCCTCTCCCAACATCTTTTGCAGACTCATCTCTAACACTTCGTCCATGCCACAACTCTTTCACTATGTACTTCACTTCCTCAACATCCACCTGCAGAACACAAAAGCAGAACAATTCTCATCATTTTCAGGAAACAGACTGGCAATAGTTTCACATAAGTTTCTAAGTGTACGAGATCTCCATATGACCTCAGAGACCGTTTTCCTTTTTACCAGTTTTCCCTTTTTACAAGTTGTAGCGACGAAGAGAACAATAATCTGCATACCTGGACTTCTGCAGATGTGCCATACACTGTCTCTTCATGCTCAATAAGGCGTTGGTGAAGCATTCGGTAATGATCCAAATCGAGATTTACGACAGGCTCCATCTGAACTTGCACACCTGCAAGTTGGGTTATAACATAGGAGGCCATGATTTGTCCAAAGATAGCCGGGATAGTTCCGAGAACAGGAATGATCCGAACGCGAAAGCCAGGAACTACCTGAAAACCACAAGCCCGGTTATTAGATTAATGATAAATGTAAAGGTTGTACGAAAAATGTCCAGTGTTTCTAGAAATGAAATTCGTTATACTTGATAATCTGAAGGATTCTCATCTTCCCCATTTGGCCCCTTAAAAGGAAGTAGCTTTGCTTTTGGTTTTTCCAAGGAAAATACGACAGGAATGCCTCCTTCAATGCCGTGTTCCCTCCTCAATCTATGTCTTACCTAAAAAATAAAGAACCGTGTAGATGATTAAAAGTGACTAGTAGTACAAGAAGACTCAAAGATCATCAACTATGCATTCTATTTGAGGAATGCGTTAGTAAAGTCCTTTAATAGAGGAAAGATTTAGAGGTGTTTACAGATCGAGATAATGGGTCAACTGTTGATTCTCTTAAATCAGCAACTCTGATTCTTGTTGGGTCAGCTCTAGCACCTGCACCAGTTGCGGACAGAACTTTCAGACCCCTCTTGACGCACGCAGCCAAAAGTCCCACCTAACATTGTTTTGAAATGAGGCAATTATATGTATTAGTGAGCATCAATTATCAAATGTCTCCAACTAGATGAGCTATAACCTAGGGAAGAAAAACAATACCTTTGTATCGATGTTGTCAATGCAGTCCAAAACGAAATCTGGGTTACCTGAAAGAATTTCTTCTTCAGACGACGAGTCATAGAGCATCACCTTGGCTTCGACATTGCATTCAGGAAAGATTGAAGAGAAATGCTTTTTGAGACAAGTAGCTTTGGGAGTACCAACATCTGCTCTTGTTGCAACAGCGTGTCGATTTAAAGACGAAAGTGACACCTTCAAGATGGAGTGAGTCGATGAATATCTATGCAAAGAAGCGGAAACTAAACCTCGAGAATACCTGATCAAAGTCAACAAGAAGGAGCTTCCCAACACCTGACCTCAAGAGCATAGATGCAGCATGACTCCCTACACCTCCAAGACCAATGACCACAACATATGATCCAGTTACTTTACGCTGAGATTCAAGATCGAAAAACTGTATATTCCTAAACACACAAATCATTATGTAATGAGTTTTAGCATCAAGACAGAACAAGATCATAGCTTGTGCCTTTACCTGGTTAAATGTTCAGAAACAATTTCATCTGCCAAAAGATCCGAACCAGAAGTAACAGCTGTTGTTGTCTCAGGTACAAGACCATTCTCTGGGAATAAATAAGCAAATTACACAAAGCTTTCATCTAGCAAAAGAGGATTTGTAATAATCACAAAAGTACCTAAGAGCTTAGTTCCATCATGGTGCTTTACTGAACTCCTGCAATGGAAAAAAACTCAATTTTGAAATCACAATTGGGGACTCGATGATATTCACAAGGGTATGGTTTTTGCCTGGAGAGGTGTTTAAGGAGAGCGACGGTGGAGATAGATCCGACTAGAGCCCCGGCTCCGAGGAGACCCAAATACTTTAATTTGTCTTCCATGCCGTTACTGAGAGGAATGGGTTTAGGGTTTTATTATTCTGTATAAAATGGTTACCTTTTGGGCTTATTACAGACATCCCTAACATGTCCCTATACTCCCTAGTCCTTGTGAAAGAGTCAAATTATGTTGTCTTTCCAAAGTAGTGAATATACTTGAAAATCTTTTTGAATGATGCATCAAAGCTGGATTTGAACTAAAACGGCCATATGTAGTTCGTATTAGTGGTCGTTGGTAACCACCTGAACATGGCTTCATCAAAATGTAACAATGGTTGCCAAAAACAAACCAAAAATTTATGAGTTTGCGCATTATTAATTTTACTAAAAATTAGATGTAGAAGCAAAGATAAAGAGATGAGAATCGAGCATTCCACCCTTTAGAGTACGACATTCCAAATTCTTTTCAAGACATTACCTTAATCAATTGTCTCAATCAAAATACTTGGAAAATAAATTTAAAGAGATGTGTCAATAATGCCAATCAGATTTCAAAACTAAATTGTTCAAGATTTAAACAAATTATTTAAAGATATTAAAGGGGAAAGTTCACATATACCCATTTTCTCATAGCCATATTCACATTTACTTATTTCCCTATTTTATTCACATTTACCTAGTTTCCCTATTTTATTCACATTGACCTAATCAGCTTGCTGATATATTCAGTAAAGCCTTACACATAGGACCATTTCAGGCCATTCTTGGCAAGATGAGTTTGCTTTCTCTGTTCTCATCTTGAGGGGGAATGATAGAGTAAACCGGGATAAATCGTGGTTCAATTTGGTTCAATTAATGTATGTGGTTAAGTTAGTTTATTGATAAGACCTCATTATATAAGAGACAAAGTGTAATATTACAATACTTGATGAAAAATGGAAAATCAGTTGGAAAACCTCAAATGTTTCTTTTGCTTTCAACATTTTTTCCATTAATATAACTCCAGATCAGGATTTTATTGGTTCCATTTAGAAACTTGGTCTTTGGTCTCGGAAATTGATTGCATTAACCAATGTGATACTCAGTCTCCCATTATCGTCACAACTACCAGCAAATAACTTCTCGAAACTACAACAGTTTCTAATTAGTATCACAACTATCAGCAAATCAGGTAACATAATTGGTCAATGAAGTCTTAATCTCAGGTGATCTTTGGGAATCATGATGAAGTCTTAATCTCCAGTGATCTTTGGAAATCAGAATGAGTAACCACAAAATTTGTGAACAATCAATATCCATGATTAATGTCAATAAAGTAGAAACTGTATTACATCGCCATGGCCAGAATTCATATATGCAAATGCAATAAAGAGTACACAAGAAATTTCAATCCTACTAAGAACAACACAAGATGCCACAAAGCATCCAATTAACACTGCAGAGTTTTGCATCTAATATTGTGCTTATTGCAAATTGCTTATAGATTTCTCAGCAAGCTAAACAGAGATCAAGTGATACTCACTTACTCAGCTTAGATATAAGGTCGGTAAAGAGGCGAGCAAGTGAAGAATCAGTACCTTTATTTCGGGAAAGAGAAAATAAGAAGAAAAAATGTCAAACAGAGAATGCGAAAAGCTCTCACTTCTTCAATAGCAAGGCACTGCACTGCGCCATGATCTTTGATGCTCTTGTGATCGAGTTTGTCATGTAAAAATTCTCGACCGCGGGTTGGAATGGTGTTGTGCTCATTGTTTCCTTACACTCGGGCTTCAGTGATGGGCCAAAAGCAGCTGGCTCTCGCTCATCAGTGTGGACCAGGTTGGGTGCGACACTCTTGATTCTTGATCTAACACCGTCAATTGAGTTGTATGGAAGCTTCACACCCGAGACTTCAGATAAGGCTCTTACTATTTTCCAGTCATCTCTTGCATCACCAACTGTTGGAACAGCAGGAACAGTCTGTTGGGTAAATCCTTCTGTGTTTTCATAGGTTCCTTCTTTCTCGGTGAAGGCTGATGCAGGGAGAATTACGTTTGCGCGGTAAACCGCTTTGTCTCCATGGTGTCCTTGGTAAACCACAAAGGCGTCTTTTGGAATCTTGTCAACATCTACATCATCTGCTCCCATCAAGTAAACGAATTTCGCAGACTCTAGGGCTTTGGCAGACTGTTGAATGAGACCAAGATCAAGAGCAGCCGCTTGGGCAGCGTACATAAGGAGAAAGTTAAGACCATTCCAGTCTGGTCGGACAGCATTATTGGTTTTTGCAATGGATTCAACAGCAGACAGAACAGCATCTTTATCAGTTCTGTTGAAGAGCCCAGCACCAACAATGATAACAGGGTTTTTGGCATTTTTGAGAGCCGAGCAGAATGGGTGACGTCCCTCAGCAATTTCCTTGAGGGTATCAGGGCCAGTCCCGAGGTGTTTGCAGTCGTAATTGAAATCTGCAGGTGGACCAATGTATGCAACCTTAGCATTTGATGCACGGACTGTCTTGCAGATCCTAGCATTTACCATTGCAGCTTCAACTCTGGGCTGTTAAATATAGACAGAAACAGGTTAATATACCGCTAAAAACCTCACAAGATTGATATCTAAGAGAACAGATTTGGTATATGAGAAAAAAGCAGGTTGAACAAGTCTACAATTGACCCGCCGGACCAGGAAAGTTAAATCGCAAACAAAATGTCAACATCTAATCTGGATTGAGAATACAAATATTGCTTGTTTCTCCTTTTTGAATTCCTGTGTATTCCATATTGTAAATTATAATATGGTCTACCTTTAGCCACACTAAATGAGACTACACAATTAGGATTTCTTGTGTCATTATTACGAAGCATAGAGCATTGGTCTCATACAGTACAAGAAATCCTACAAAGAGAGAGGGAGGAGACTCACCTGGGTACCAACTAGAAGGAAAAGATCGGCATTCTCAAGTCCACTGATGCTAGTGTTCATTAAATAGCTGTACCTAAGATCAGCATCAACACCCACAGCTGTTCCTTCACACCAGACATTGTCTGAACCCATTCTGTTAACGAAGTCCTTCAATACCATCATCGATTCTGCATCAGATAGCTGACCTGCTATTCCAACAATCTCATCTGACTTCACCTGGTGAATGATATCACCCACAACAGCTAAGGCATCACGCCAGCTCACTGCCTTGAATCGTCCATCAGAATCTCGAATCATAGGGTCGCTGAGCCTTTGTCTTTTCAGACCATCGTAACAGAATCGGGTTTTGTCAGATATCCATTCTTCATTTATATCCTGAATAAGGACGATTACAGGTTTAAGATCCAGCAAGATACTTTCATAATATGTTTTTGAGCACAAGTAAAACATACCTCATTAAGGCGTGGAATGATACGCATAACCTCTGGTCCTCTACTATCAACACGGATGTTGGACCCAACAGCATCACTAACATCAATGGTCTCTGTTCCTTTCAGCTCCCAGTTCCTGGCTTTAAATGCAAAGGGCTTTGAGGTGAGGGCCCCAACAGGGCAGATATCTATGACGTTTCCGGAAAGTTCACTGGTCATGAGCTTTTCAACATAAGTTCCAATTTCTTCTCCACTACCACGACCTAGCATGCCAAGATCTTCAACCCCAGCAACTTCTGAAGCAAATCGTACACACCTGAAAAGACATTAGAAAAACATAACCTAATCAACAGGATAGCCAATGAATTACAGTAAGTGAACTATGACAACTAAAAATAAAATTTTTAATAACCTTGTACATTGGATACACCGAGTCATCACCGTCTTCACAAGAGGACCGAGGTTTTTGTCAACGACAGATCTTTTCATCTCGGTGAAACGACCTCTGTCAGATCCAAAAGCCATAGACTGATCCTGAAGATCACACTCTCCTCCCTGGTCACAGATTGGGCAATCTAGAGGATGATTCATCAACAGAAATTCCATCACTCCCTCCCTCGCCTTCTTTGCTATTGGTGTGTCAGTCTTAATCTTCATCCCTGTGAGAAAGACTCATTCTTAGAAAAACTACCATTACACTAGATAACAAAAGATGAAACAACAAGGAATCAATAATTTGATGTAAAGGGTATACAAAAACTCCACAAATTATCCTTCTTTCAATTCTCCAGCAAAGATTCCAAAGCTTAGTGAACTAACCAGGAAGTGCAGGCATGGCACACGAAGCCACAGGCTTAGGGGACTTCTCGACCTCAACAAGACACATCCTACAATTTCCAGCAATCGACAATCGGGAATGGTAACAGAACCTGGGGATGTCAACTCCGGCGACCTCACAAGCCTGAAGAACAGTGAAGCCTTTAGGGATTTTGACCGCGAAGCCATCAACAAAAACCTCGATCGCGTCCTCAGGATTGGGGAAATGGACGCGTGCTCCACCAACAGGGTTCCTGGGAGGGAGAATCTGTGTCGGCGGCTCCGGCTGAGAGGCGGCGGCGGCGGTTTCAGGAGAGTGGAGCTCTGGTTTGGAGACAATGGTGCGGAGGAAGAAAGAAGAGTTGTGGGAGTGAAGAAGACGAGAAGCTGGACGAATTGTTCGTGAAGCTAAGATGCCTAAACCCATGGCGATGTGGATCTGTATCCTCTTCTACTTCTTCTTCTTCTCGATCTTGGTGTTTTATTTCATCTGTCGAGCATTTGGGAATGTGCGAAAGAGAGAGAGACACGAACCATTCACTAGGTTTTTGGGCTTTATGGGCTTTAAATTGGATCATACCGTTGGGCTCCTCTCGGCATATCAATAATTTGTTGTTACCGAATTTTCAATTTTCGTTAGATAGTATCCGATCTACAAAAAACAAATATTTGCAGGTCGTTTTAAAACACTAAAAAAACTTAAACATCAACAACTAGTGCATCGGTTTATTCGAATCTAGTTGTGGTATCTAGTTCAGTCTTCTTCGGCGGTCACTGGATTTCCTAGTGCATCGGTTTATTCGAATCTAGATTATTTCTTTTGGCGTATATCTCTGAGTTGAGAGGAATGCGGACACAAATGTTCATTTTATTTATCCCTAGATTTTATGGTTCTTATGGAAATCCAGGAATAATGAGGTGTTCCACGGAGTCGAATTTGAGCCTAACGAAATTCTGCGATAGGCACGAAGTGAGTATGAGGACTGGCGGGTAGCATAAACTCTCGAGGGTTCTGATAATGATGAGGCTCCCATTCTTACAGATCCTCAATCTGATTATTTCTGTCAAATCGATGGTTCTTGGTTAAACTCAGCGCCAACTTCTGGTTTGGGTTGGATTTGTTATTCAGGAAACTCTCTAATTCTTCTAGGAGGGTGTGGCATTACAAGAAATATTTCTTCATTACATTCCGAGTTTGAGGCCCTGCTTTGGGCAGTGATTGTCATTTTGGAACACGAAATCCCTTGTTTCTCCTTCCAGACTGATTGCATGGAGCTAGCAAAAATCGTCCAAGATCCTGAAGGATGGCTGGCATTCGACATTGTGTTAGAAGAGTTCGGTGAGTTACGACGACGGTTCACATCATTCTCTCTTTCCCACATCAGACGCGAGACAAATTCGAAGGTAGATTGTTTGGCACGTTCGGCTCGTATTCGTTCACGTGAATTTACCTATGTAAACAATTTTTCGCCAAGTTGGGCAACTACCTTAGACGGAAACTTATGATTATAAATGTTTGGTTGAAAAAAAAAAAAAAAAACAACTAGTATCGTGACCAAAAAAAAAAAAACTAGTATTTCACCTGTACTTACGATACCTTTCTTTAACTCGTCGATTATTGAGTTAATTGGATGATCAACCCAATCAAGGAAAATAATTCACCAATCAACCCAAGTTAAAAAGTTTTGCAAGTTTGGTTTGAGGGGAGAGTGAAAAATCAAAAATACCCCACAATCCAACTTCTCTTTTCCCGCTCAAGAATATATTTCTATGTTCTAAAACGCGTTCGCGGAAGCCGATTCCACGACGGGGAGGCAATCAACAGTTCTTAACCACCGGGATTTCACCATAGTCGTCCCATTAATCGAAGATCTCAAAAGCTTCAGTTTTTTTTTTTTTTTTTTCTAATCAAGCTAGAAACCAAATTATATTCCAAGGAACTATCATATTACGGTATAAGTCAACAAGAAAGGCAAAAAATGTGATGAAAATTCATACACCCTAAACCCTAACCCTAAATCATGTTCATAAACCTTAACCCTAAACCCTATTCATAAATCCTAACCCTAAACCCTAATTTGTAAATGTTAAACCCTAACCCTAATCCTAAGCCGCAATTCATAAACCCTAAACCCTAACTCTAAATCCTAATTATGTATACCAATGTGTTACTCTATAAATTATATACAATCAACATAAACAATGAGGATTCTCGTGGTGTGGTGGCAACACCCTTCGGTATGTGTTTGGAGGTGCTGGGTTCGAAACCTATGAGAGAAATTGTTTTTGTACTAAATGAAAGAGAAAAAATAGCACGCAGTTTGCTCTCCAAAATGCAAAACACATCACCAATATACAGAAATGTTATATTGCGGGTGACTTTGGAGTACATAGGTTTGACTTGCACTATAATAAGGTCGAGGATAAACTTGCAAAAATTGACGAGTTCATGGGTTTTTTGCACAAAACCCTTCTATTATCAGTGATGGAACATATGCGGATTGCACAATAGATTGTGGCAAGAATTGCAATTCCAACATACTCGTGTAACTCCTCTGATACATAGGCCAAATAGATTGTGGCAAGAACTTCAATTCCAGCATATTCGTGTAACTCATCTGATACATAGGCCGAATAGATTGTGGCAAGAACTGAAGTGTATATGCTCTTGTCAAAAATCTCATCTCGTCTGGTGAAGAGTGTAAGAGTGCGGGATTAAAATTTTGTTTACGCCAGAAGCAAAAATATACATTATTTTGTGAGAGACGATGATTGAAAGAGACGCAGTTAATATAGTAACAATATAGTATTGAGTCATCCTTTTTTAGGTCATGTCATAGTTTTTGAACGCCATATCATAGTTTTTTTTAAGCCATGTCATAATTTTTTAGAGTCATGTCACACTTTTATTAAGTCATGTCATCATTTCTTTAAGAAATTACTTCTCTTTTAATGGTTAGGGGATAATATTGGATAATTTTTTTAAAACAATGCATTTAATATAGAACATTAATTTTTCCTTAATATGTAAATTTTGTTTTCTTTTTAATTCAGAGGGAGTATGTTATGACAACCAATATTTTACTGAAAGAAGATTGTATATTTTTCGGTTTGAGTTTATAAAACTTAAATTAAGTTATAGTGTTGTGAAATTAAAAATTGTTTATAATAACAATAGCTGTTTATGAATACTAGATAGTAGATTATTCACTGTGAGTTTATAAATTCAAACATAGGTTGTAGCATTATCATGTGAAAGAGTTGTTATAACTTATAATTAAGGACTATGTTTTCTGTGTGAAGCAGACTAACCATTGCTCGTTTTGAATTTAAAATTTAAAAATAAAGTATAACATATTATGAAATGAAAGATTAAAATGTTAAGTTTTTAGCCAGTTCTATAAATTTTGGATGTTTCTAATGATTAGATTTAAAAAGTAAGAGTTGTCTCATGAATCTTTAGAAGATGATCATGTAAATTTATGGTATACGTTGTGTATATTCTTATGTATAAAGGATGCGATTTTTGAGTCATTCATGTTAATGGTTTTAAATGGTATACTAAAGTTATTTCAGTGTTATCCCAATACATTACATAGTAAAATTAGGTTGTCAATCCAAAATGTTTAATTTAAAGTAGTGAATCTTAATGACTATGTATTGCATACTTATACTTAAAAATCTTAATAATCATATAATATATATATATATATATATATATATATATATATACACAACTGTTATGTTAAATATAAATAAATTTACTTACTATTTTTGTAAATATATACAAAGTTGACTCGCTTTCGTGCTTAGCACAAGACGCTATCTAATGAAAAAAAAGTATATAATACTAACTATCTAAAGACCACTATAGATGCATCGAACTAAGGTTCCGAATGGGAGAGTGGTTCAAGTGGTGCGGTTCAAGCGGATCAAGCGGGTCAAGAGCGGTTCAAGCGTTTCAAACTGTTTAGAATAGGTAAAGCGGATTAAGTGTGAATAAATATGTGTGAATGAAAAAAACGGGTCACGCTGGCAGAATAGTAAAATTTGAATTGATTATATTATTATTAGGAGTATTATTTAATATTTATATGTAATTTAATCATTTTCAAATAAAACTAGATGTAATATAATATTATATTGTACATAATTATTTATTTACTTATTATGTCTATAAAAATTTAAAGTTAATTAAAAAATTAGAATAAATTCTTAAATATGATAATGTATGTAAGAAAAAATATTAGTGATAATTAAAATGATAATTTGTAATTAGTGTAAGATAATTATTATTATTTAAAATATTTTCGTAAGTCATTCAAAGATATTATCACTTACTTTTTATTTTTTTTTCTTTTTTGGTCGGATTATCACCTTTTTTTTCAAAATAATTTTTCTGAGAATATAATAATAATTTTAAACATACTTAACACAATACATAAAAATAAATAAGAAAAAAGTATTATAATCAATATCCATATTTCATACATTAATTTACAATAATTTACGTTGAATATCTCGATTTGCCCATAACATTTCTGCAATATTGTTCCTGATATTCACCATTATATCTCCAACTTCTTCGTCTCCTTCTTCCATATCACCAGCTTGCGGATTTCCGTCGCTCTCAATTGCTCGCATTGCTCGTGCAAAATCTATATCCGAAAAATTAGAAATTCGGATAAAGTTATGTAGTCCCATTGTAGCCATTATCACTCGATTTTGCACTTCCATATTATATCTAGGAAGGTTAGATAAAATCTTCCATTTCTTCTTCCAAACTCCAAAAGTTCTCTCAATAATAGATCGTAGAGATGCGTGACACCGATTGAATAGCTCTTGTTTATTCCTCAGAGGTGGGCCATTGTTGAACTGCGACATATGATACCTTATTACTCCATTTCGCGCTGATTTATAGGGTTCCAAAAAGTCTTGTTTATTTGGATAGCCAGAATCAACGACATAATACTTGTCTGCACACATGAGGCAAAGGGAAGTTAGAATCACTGGTTTGGGCCATCGCAAGCACCGTTGTATCATGACATGAACCAGGTGCTCCATTCCAAACATATGTGAATAACATATTTAGATCACATATTGCCATGACGTTGAAAGATGTGTAATCATGTCGATTCCAATACATTCCTTGTAATTCAGGTTTCACTTGAACACAAACATGAACTCTATCCATTGCTCCAACGAATCCACTAAAGTAAGGCCAATATCTTCGATCCACTTGTAGTTGTTCGAATATGGAGCAGTTCTTGTCTTGTTGGAGTCTTGATATAATCACAAGCAAGCAACTCAATCGCTGTTAATACTTCATAACATTTCCTATTAACCGTCTCTTGATTTCGGTCATAACGAGTCCCAACATCTCTCTGAACTTCATTATGTCCACAGCCCCGTAGAAACATAGCCACACTCTCTTCGACGCTTACATTCAATGTCAGTCGTAATCCATAATTCATTTATAGAAAGCGACAAAGTGTTGTGAAAGCATCAAATGACATTCGTATGTGTTGAACACATTTTTCATCATTCGATTGTAAATCATGTAACGTGTTTCTCCACCCCAAATCGCTCCCTGTATCATTTGGCCCTCGAATAAAATATCGTTCATAGTAACTCAGTGCTGGGCAATAACTAACTCTTCAAATTGCTCATTTTTTAAATTCCATAACTCAATTCTTTCCTCGTAACTCAAACTGTGGGGTGCTTGAGATCTCAACTGACATATACGATAAACCTGAAATCATGATAACCAAATAATACAAATGTCAATTAGCTTAAAAAGAGACAACATTTATAAATATACTTATATCTAAGAGACAAATAATAAAACCATGACGTTTTATAACTCAACTCAATTGACATATACGATAAGCCTGAAAACATGATAACCAAGGAATACAAAGGTCTTTTAATTTTTAAAAAGACAAGATATATTAATTGACTGATGTTTAAGAGGAAAATAATAAAAATATGACGTTTTGTAATTTCACACACTCGACAACAATTCTAATCAATCTTCATCTTCATTTTCGTGATAACTTTGTTGCCTTTCATTTAAATCTGGTCCTCGTTTGCTTCCCCAAATGTTGAACAATCCTCCAATTCTACGTGTACGGCATGTCTTCCCAGCTGCAGATCGATTTGTAAGCTCATATTTAGGGGAAACCCCTTTATTAATATTTTGGGAATCTGGAACTCCTGCTTCTTCTGCAAATCCTTCTTGTGCGTTACTCGATCTTTCTAATGGTGCATCCACTGTAAATCCACGTTGCACATTTCTTGTTGGGGTCCATTCATGGCCAATTTTTTATGACCCCCATTGCGGAGCATTTGATGAAGAACTCCATGGTTGAGCATTAGGAGGTGTGTCCCACTGTGGATCATTTGATGTTGAACCCCATTGTTGATCATTTGACGTTCCACCCCATTGTGGAGCATTAGGAGGTATTCCCCACGGTGGACCGTTTGACGTTTGACTCCATTGTTGAGCATTTGATGTTGAACCCCGCATTAGGAGGTGTTCCCCACTGTGGAGCAGTCGGAGTTGAGGCCCATTGCTGAGAATTTGGAGGGTGCCCCCATTGTGGACCAGTCGTTGGTGAAGTCCATTGTGTAGCATTCGGTGGTGTACCCCATTGTGGACCAGTCGGAGGTGTACCCCAATGTGGAGCGTTTGGAGGTGTATCACATTGTTGAAATGCAGCACCCCATTGCCCCCCTGAAGAAGGACTACCTGAATATAAACCTCCTAGTCTTGGACTTCCAAAATGGTTGTTCAACCGTAACCGCTTCTCGACAGCAGCGCCATCCCGTGATACCCCGGTTAAGTTTTCTAAAAACTTTAGCTTATTTTCAGGGGTGGATTCTTCTTTCTCGATGAAATACTTTCGCCAAATTTTTTCTTCATTTAACATGTTAATGCATGCGAAATGAAAGTCATCATTCCTTTCAATGTCGAGAGATTCGAATAGGTTGATAGCCACCATGATTTCTTCGTACTCGTCCGGATCGAATAGATTTTGGCCGAACTGCTTTGATGTTTGGCGTTGAAAATCTCTAAACCCCGTCATTGTATCCGTTAAGGATTTCTCAAATGATTGCTTTTTACGAGTTCCTCGATGACCACTCCCTCTAGAGACTCGTGACGTCCCAACAAATCTCTGTGAGCTTCGGCCACGACTTCCTCTAACTCGCTGTTGAGCTGTAGAAGCATCACCCACTTGAGAACTTTGGTGTACTTGTTCATTGGTAAACTCAGTTGTTGGGTGTATATCATCATCTATGCGCACGCGATAGACCTCCTCAGATGAATGATGAGTTTGTGGCATGTCCACACCATCTGTGTCCGAGTAGTCTTGGGAGTCTTGTGAACACACACCTTCATTCAGCATTTGCTCTCTCCGTTGTTGTACCGAATTTTGTCGTTGTGATTGCACATCATATAATGCAAAACAATCTTGCATCATATCCCAAAACTCTGGCGGTCTTCGTTTAAGGGCCCTTACTGTTCTACATACCTGTTTTATTAATTTGTCATTTTCCAAAATGTCTATGTAACTAAGAATAGTTTCGGCTATAAGAAAGTATATTGAAAATACCGCTTCTCGCTCTTTCCACCATTCATCAGATGCGGATATTGTTGATGTTGCAGAGTCAACCGAGATACCAGTAGCCACCATCAATTCCTTCCACTTCTTGTACTTTCTTTTAAACCCATCAAGTGGATCTTTGAAAAACTTATAATTTACGTTTACATTGAACTCTTTGTTAAACTTTTCAACCATTTTTTATCTGCCAAATGGCGTAGGGTCCTTAAACTGATAATTATTCATGGCTATTGCTTCATTGTATAACTCGAGTAGTCGTTTTTTTCGTGCATGCGTCCATTTTAGATTGTCTGCATTCTACCATTATTCAAAATATTTATGTTTCATATGTAAAAACTAAGTACACTAACATCGTATATGTATATAAAATAAAAGTAATACCCGTGCCGTTGTCTCATTCTGATTACTTGTATTGGCTTGATCGGATAAATTCGTGTTTCGTCGCCGATTTGATGCCATATCTGAAAGTAGATGATACATAAATTATATATGAATAATTAAGATACTTTATCTGATAAATAGACATTTTCTTATGCGACATATATAACGTAATTATAATATTATATTATTTTACTGTTTATAATGACATCTACGTTTCACTATTTTTTCTTATGAGATACAAAAATAATATAAATATATATATATATATATATATATATATATATATATATAAACAAAAACCAAAAATAAATAATCAAAATAAAAAAACTAAAATCTAAAACAAAATTAAGAGACTAGTTTAAAAACCACAAACATTCATATTCTATTAAACCTAAATATTTTTAAAATTTTTAATTTCAAAATTAAATATAAACAATGTACAATTTACACATCATTAAGAATAAATGATACATAATTGTATGTCTTCTTGCAAATGGATTACAACTTAAAAAGATTCTTTTTTACCTAAAAATTTTAAAAAGATGGATTATATTACTTCAAACGTACCTATACTATTTTCATGACAAACAGAAAACTCCTAAATATTTAATGTTCTTGTAATTATTTTTTTAACATCTAATTTACATCCTTGTAATCTATCTATCTATATATATATATATATATATATAGTATAGGTACGTTTGAAGTAATATAATCCATCTATATATATATAGTATAGGTACAAAACAGTTCCTCGAAAACAAAGCCCCAAACTGGGGAAACCAAGTAGAACAACAGAAACAAGATCCAAATGAAACAACAGCACAAATCTTAGACTACAAACTAAGACACAAAACAAAAACTGACTATTGAAATCGGATGACAAAGGGTGACAAAGATGCTAGAAAACATCCTGAGTCTACCGCAAGCGACGATAGAGGAAGCAGAACTTAACGTCAAGCAATAGAGAAGAACCGGGAGGATGCGGAGGGCTGAGCGAAACACTGACAGTCTTCAAATCCGAACCTGCTTTGATCCTCTTTTTATTGCCCAATTCCAACAAAATCAGGCCACTGAGAACGACGACAGAGACAAAGCTTATTTAGGAGAAGAACAAGTGATGACGCGAAGAGGAAAGAACCAAGAAACCTCCAACAAGAACTTGAACGAGAACCCAAAACCGGAATTCCAACAGCCAAAAATTGAATCGAAATCTTAATTAGAAAGTAGAAATAAGAACAGTGGAAGGCTAAAAAAGGACCCAAACGAGACAAGCATATTCAAAAGAGGCAGAACGATTCAACCAAATTTGATCACCGGATTCGCAAAAACCCGTAGCTATCTAAACAAAGGAAGAGAGAGAGACAGAAGAGAAAACCCATAAAAGGAACCGACACAGATCTGGATCATCTTCCTTCACCATCTAACTGATCCCGATCAAAACAAACACGCCTCTTTGAACAGAACTGACAAAGACAAAAGGGAAAAGAGGAAACTAAGAGAACTAAGAGAATCCGACCGGTGTCCGGTGGTCGCCAAGATTGAGATTCGAAGACAGACGGCAGAGCAGAGAGAGAGAGTTTAGGTCACGATTTTTTTTCCTATTTTAAATTTGTTTAAATACTTCACATAAAACAAAAACAATCCTATTTTATAGAGAAACCAAAATTCTCAAATTTTAATTATAATTTAAATTGGATTCTTACACCTAGAGACAAAAACTTGTTTGATAAATTAGAAACAATCAATGTGTTATCTTTTAAAAAAATCATACAAAAAAAAAAAATCATGTAAAGTATCTAACCTGCGTGTGTAGTTGAATGTGAGAGATGTTTGTGAATATGTTTGAGAGTGAATAAGTTGTAATGAGTATAATTGAGGAACCTTATACATATATATATACTACTGCAATAATGATTTAATTCAAAAGAAAATAATAAAATAAAAATAAAACATTATCACAAACAGTATAAATTGTTTGTTTCAATACACTGCCTTTTACCCATTCCTCTCTCCACCGTCCACTTCATGCTGTTGGCCTGCCTTTTAACTGTTAAAGACATATCACATAAATAATAATTATAACACTGCATTTTTATGAATGGGGAAAGTGTGTAAAGCGTTTCATCAGTGGGTAAAAACGCCTCTGACCCACCCTTGAAACGCGTTCCCATTCAGACACTAAACATATTACATATCTTCTTCTCTATGTATAAAATTAGTATGTATCAAAAGATTAAAATTATGTATACACGTATAATAAAGATTTCCAAACAAATCACAAGTTAGTTTCTATGAATTAATTTTTAAAATATATTAATAATATTCTCAACCGGCGCATGTATAACCTAGTTTTTAAATTACAAATGTAAAAATTGAAGAGATTTATCTGATTTTTATCTGATTAAATCGGGATGGGTCGGGTTGTTGCTGTGATCTATTGGGCTTCAGATGGATTTCATTTAAATGAGTTGGATTTAGTTTGGTTGGGTCGTAAATAGTTGAAATGAGTACAGAGTTTTCAGTCTTTTACTTCATCTTAAAATTATAAAAAAAAAAAAAAATGGACCCAGACTTGAGTGCAGTTGAGAATTTGATTCTCCTCCTTTAATTGACCGGCTCAGGGCAGCTCAATCAGGAATCGGAGAGAGCCACGAGTCCCCGTCGGCTGTTTCAACCCATCTCCGAGATTTAGATTCGACCTCACTCTTCTATTCTTCGATCTTGTGAGTTTACTTTCTCCGTTCCTCGTTAAGATTTCCCCGATCTCAGTTTTTGTAGAACCAATAATAATATCATCTTTCATCTTTGTTGTTTTCTCAAGCATCTTCAATGGCGAACGATACATCAACGACTGTAAGTTACGCCTAACTCCTTATTATGTTCAGATTAATTGTATTTTTCTGATTGTTGTGGACTTCTAGTTTCTGGAGGTCTTCTGTGAAGTTTCTGGTAAGGACTACCGATTCGCACCTGGGACGAAGTCGGAGTTTGCTGTTTCCGCGATCAATAGGAAAATTGCTTCGTTAACATCCCGTGTGATCTACATTGAAGCAGCTAAGGAAGGTGAAGAGCCCATCAGTTTTGGGGATAATGCTCATCTTGTGAATTATGGACATGGTTGGAAGTTGAGGACAGTGGTTGATGCTCATGTTCCTGGTAAACATGTCTGCTCTTTCTTTGAAATTGATTTACTCAAATACTATCTGTGGTGGTCAAATGATTCTCATGCTCTTTTATCATTTCTTGTTACTTATTACTGTATGATCTCAGACTTTGGTGAAATAGTCAGTGGTCATAGTGACAATGATGAGTGTTATCAGGCTTAATATCAACAAACACTTTGGTATTAGTTTTGAATGAAATTAAAAGAGGTGATTCAAATGATAATGTTAGTAACAGTCTCTTGGGAGTACATTTTGTTATGCAATTAAACCAATAAAAAATGGCAGTGATGAGATATAATTTTCTGAACTGTGTTATGAGTTTCTTCTATACCGATGCAGGAACTGAGAAAGGGCATCTACCGCAGCAATTTCCTTCTGTATCATCAACAGTAAGTATTTTTATCTTTGTTTGTAAATGCATCATGAGATTCTATTACGCATTTCTTATTACTTTATGCTCAGTTTAGTTTTTAACCTCTACTCAGAGTACTTACTATTCATTTTCAAAGCTTAGAGAGGAGAGAAACTAGAGATAAGCTGCCTTGTTCTGTTAGTATTGAGAACGATAGCTCGATGGGAACAAAATAGTGTCTCTTTTTCTCTTTCTTACAGAACTGTGTACAAAGCCCAAACCAAAGAGATAGCCTACGGACCAAGGGTTAGATATAGAGAACCATAAACTATCTAAACCAAAATAACCAAAACTATTAAGCTGTTCTCTATCCCTTCTTTCAATAGGTAGAGTAAGTTCAAGTGCAACAAATACAACTATGAAGCAACTTGTGAAACCGTTCGACTTGTAATACAGGAAAATTAAATTAAGCTTCTTTTTTTGAGTGAGAATCTGTTATTCTCACCTAACTTCTCCAAACCTGTTTTTTCTCTAGCTTTAGATCTTATGTTGGCTTCAAAACTTTTAGCTTATGTTCTTTAATTTTCTTGTATTTTACCTGTTGCAATCCTATGTCAGACAAAATAATTCAGCGAGTTTGCAGTTTGTTTTGCAAGGTTCCAAAGATTCGAAGTCCTCAAGGGATTCAAAATTAGAACTTAAAGGAGATCAAAGTCTGAAATACATGTGGAGAATATTCATTGCATTTGTTTTCATGTTTATTCTTGGTGGTCTGTTCACAGTGGCTCTTGAGAACCTTCCTAGATTAATAGTACTTTTTAACAACTCTCTCATATAGCTATTTGTACTGTCCAGATACAAAGACATTTTAAGATGAAATTTGTAAGACTTCATTTTTCTCTATCCTTATTTAGCCAAAAGCTAATGCATAAAGTTTGACTAAACATGTGTTATTTCAGCCGGAAATTACAAACTGTTATGACAGTTAAAAAGAAAAAGACCCCAACATGATATAGATGGGATAATTCATGTAATTTTCTTTAATGTTATGTTCATAAACAACATTTCTCCTAAGCCCACATATTTCGAACTTATTTTGATAAAGAAAGTTCGAAATCTTAGAAGACTAAGACCGATTATACGGTGGTCATCAAGAGAGACATAAACAAAAACCGCAAAGACACATCAAACCAGAACAAAGAAAATAAAATAAAGAGAATACATCATGTTAAAACTGAAATTCAACCCACACAACTCATCTTGCAAACTTGCTGAGATTTTAGGACAACAGATTACCAAGGACACGAGCCAAACAGTAAAGAAACCTCCTATGGCAAATGATTTGACCTCCCACATAAAGATCCATAGTTTCATAACCCAACAGGATACTGCAAGATCGCATCCGAATACAGCGATGTCTAACACAAGAATGTTTAGCCCAGATAGAAGCTTAAACCAGAATCCAGATTCGAACAAATTTGAAACGTATGGACAAGGAGCGAATACTAAACTTACCAACAAAAGCCAAACTCGAAAGATCGAAAAGGCAGATGATCAAAACCGGAAAGACGCCTAAGAACCTGCAGTGAATAAGAGAAGATGAGTGCAAAAAACTGCACAAACCAGGGTACCTCTGCTTCTACCTTGAGTGGAAGAAGATCCAACCGAGTAAACAAAACACATCAAAGCAAGGCATCTTAAGATCGGTGAGGAGGCACCAATAAAATCTAGAAAGCGAGCTTAAAGACCCACCAACTGCCAGATCTCGCCAGAACAAGATCTAGTGAAAGGAGAGAAAGAATGCATGATCTTTAGTGTTCGCAGGCTCGCCGTACCATAGATGACGAGATCCAACCTCCCGCTACAATGGCGGGCTTAGCCCCACCATATCACTCTTTTGTTTCTCAATATAACTTTCTGATATCTGGTCCTTTTTGAGAAGCAAGTCAACTTTGACAGTTATATTATCAGTCTTCTTTCTATTAAAGTTCTTGACACGCCTAGTTCTGTCATACTCAGCGCTATAATTCATGTTGCTAGAAGCAAAATTTTTTGAATCATATGATAAGCTTCCTCCATTGTATTGATCATGAAGTCTTCTCTACTTGATACATTGAGGATAGTTTGAAACTTCTCATCAATTCCTATGTGTGTTCAACAATGACACATCATTGAAACTATGGTGAGGGCAATCCCTCTTGTACTCCTTAAAACGGTTAATAACTTCTTAAAAGGATACAATAGCTCCTCGTTGAATTCATGTAACCTTGTTCCTAAAGTGCTAATTAAGACTTTTCTTTTGTGTAAAAATGCGGCAAATATGTAGCTTTGTATTTCAGCCGTCGCATTGCCTTTTCTACAATAGAAATGAGAACATCTTGCACTTCATATAGTCTTCATGGACTCCTTTAATTCTAGTTGAGCTGTAAAGCTTCTCATACTCTTCAAGTGGTCCATAGGGTGCTCTGTAGCATGGCTAAGAAAGTAGTTTTTCTTGACCAACGCAATCACCTATGGATTGATTGCATGATCTTGTGTCTGCATTGGTGATGTAAACTTATTAACTAAAGGCATTGGACATCACAAAAATCATATGAAACCTGGAATATTAATCATGCAATCTAGCTAAAATTTAGAATCAAACTACTTTCGTATACTTGATCACTATATTAAATAACAAAGTTTCAAAACTCTAGTTTGAATTCAAATTTTTAAACATGCATTAAAGATTGGATTCAATACGTTCACAAAACATTTTAACATAAAATTTTGTGGCCTAAGGATGTTTAGCTCATCTATGTTCTTTCTAGCAACCTAACAACACTTCTGATGTATAAGATTGCATAATAAAATTAAGTAATAATAATTGGGTTCCAACAATCTAATCAAAGAGGTACGCAATCCTAGCTTTCTCTACCCAGGTCAATGATTTTTTTACGAATGTTTCGAAATGGAAATCAGTTTCATGTAATCAGATCTCAGTCTTTTGTGTTTCCAGTTGTTGGTTGGATTTGTTTCTTGACTTAGTGCATATGTTTGTGATCATTTTGACGCGATTCAGGAGATTTGAGATAACAATGTACTCTATTTTGAGGTAATTCATATTGCAAAGTAACTTTTAGGGTTGTTTCCACTATAGTTGATATATTTTCCCATTTGGACAAGTTGAGTTGTAAGATTTTCACTTTTATCCTTTACATGAAGATACAATGCATATTAGATATTGTTAGCAGTAAAGTATTATGTGATGTAATGTATTTGTAGTGTACGAAGAATCATCAAGCCAAGATAAAAATGAAAGTATTGGGCTCGTAAGAAGAATCATCAAAGCTAAGATCAGTAAAGCTAATAGGGCTTGTAGATCGAGACTTCTTGATTTTTCACAAATGAAAGTTCAGTGGTATTTCCTGATAAAAAAAGTTGATTAGTGTCATGAAGGTGTATTAGTCAAGATTTAGTTACCCATATTTAGGATTGTTCTCAATTAGTGTTTACCACCCTTGATTAATCTTCTAAACTCTAATAGCGTTTTGCTATACCCAACGCTCCTTTCCTTTTATTGAGTTTGAATCTTTTCCCTTAGAAATATTGTTTGAAGTCTTTGAAATTGTTTACTTTCTTTATTAGTGTTGATTAATTATTGATTTTTTTTTTTGTCGTCTGATTCATTATTTTACTACAAATTATGAGATACAACGAGCAACTGTAAACCTATCCTTATAGATCCACGCCTCTATGCCTTAACGTCGTCAGATGCGGCTGATCATGTCGATCCACGCCTCCATGCCTTCACGTTTACCCATGCGGCTGATCACGGCGAACGGTCCTACTTGCAACGCCAAAGAGCTCTGGTAAGAGCACCTCCAATAATCTGCATAATAAATCGTATCACATAGGGTTCGACCCTAGACCTCATGGTGTGTATAAGCATTAATGAACATTTGATCAACCACTGGACCAAAAGGGCTTCCACGATTGATTATTGATTAAAGTATTATTTTCGTAATTAGCTTAATTTCTTATATAAAAGAGAAAGAACTCTCTCCAACAATTGACACATGGATAGTCTACAAGAGTGACACGTGTCCTCTCAAATTAATTTAAATGAAATAATTTTAAGTTAATAATTTTATGGTCCATCTGTATTAATTCTTTGCAAATTTGGTAACAAATTTTGCCTAAAAATCTCCCCTCTCTGAAATGAGTTCATCATGAATTAGCCGTTTTGTTATATTCTTAAAATCCACAATTATAGACTCTTAAGTACTTCACCGTTTTAATTATCTCCACTGTACTATAAATTATGCACCCATCCATCATTAACATTTAACACACAACTCCTTCAAAATTGAATCACAGTACACCTTACCTTCCAAATGGTTGGTGTTGATCTTGTTGCAATTTCTGCTGACGCCTATTAGGTTAGTTTCTATGCCTTAAGCCTAGTCCGGTCTTCTCAACAAGTCGTTGGTCGCCTCCTTTGATTTCGGGATTCTCGGAATAACAACAACGACTATGAATTTATGGGCACTGTCCTCTTGTTACTCGATGAGAAGATAATGAGAAAAGAACATCTGCTATTATCATCAAACGTTACCCATACACAACATCTTCCTCTAATATAGGTCTCTTCTTCCCTTCTCCATTGCTCTGGATCAATTCATGCCTTCATCCCATAATGTTAGGTAAAAAACAAGTTGTTTCTGACCTTCATTCTACACAAGTTGTGTAAAATTTTGTTTATAACCTGTGCCCGGAAATGAAAATAAATTAGATTACTACGTTTGTGTCTTTTTGTTAGTTAAATTAATTAAAGGTGTGCAAGCAAAACGTTAAGTAGGTATTCTCACTAAGAGAAAGTGGATTCACCTTTAATGTTGTTTTTACAGTAGCACTCTCTTAGTTCTCTCTAGATATCAAACCAACTATGCTTCTACATCTACATAAAGAATGTGTTTTCCTCGGTGGAGCAAAAAGAACTTTCGGTGTTACGTCTTCAAGAATATCATAGAAAATGGCTAATACGTACAATACTTACTTAATCTCAAACTAATAATGAAAAGATCAAGGAGAATCAACCTCTTCTCAAATCTCTGCATGGTTCTTAATTATACGTAGCCATCACATCAACTCTTAAAGTCAACACTTAGTTTCTATTTTTATGTATTTATACAATAGAATAAATGATGTGATATATATATATATATATATTTTCTTTATTTGTAGCGTTTGACACAAATTTAACCCGTTTTTGAAAACTTAATAATATATTTTCTTACATTTGATGGTGGTGATTCAATGACGTTGGGAAATCCTATATATATATATAAATGTAAAATGAAACTGAAAAATAATTTTTTCGATCAGTCTTAACTCAAAGAAATCCGTTTTTGTTTCGTAAACATTAAACAGATTTTAACCAAGAGTATATGAACGTTCTAAGGAATCTTGGTCATGCTTGTGATACAACGTTTTTTACAAGTGTTTTATACGCTTTAAAGAATACTCTGAGGAGATTCTTAAACGTTTGTAGAAGCATATTGGTTCCCAAGAAAAAACGTCGTTCATAAACACATTTCAAACGCGTTCTAAACGCTTTGACGAATCCGCTGCGGAGATTCGAATGGTAACACGCTTTAGCGGTTCCAATTGGTTTGATGTTGGTGTCTAAATTGTGATTTAGTACCATATCATAAGACCAAATAGAGGTTTCAGATTTTAATTAAATTGAAACTCTTAGTGAATAATATTGATTATTTATTTAATGGATATTTATTCAATAAGTTGTTTCTCCTCTTTGGAGTTCGGGACAGACTAGATACGTTCTACAAAAACAGTTGTAACGTGAGTACCGTATCTCTGATTATGAATTTAAAACTTGTTTTGGAAACTAGATAAAGAGATCTTTCCAACAAGGGTTAAATGAGCGTCTGATTCTTCAAGAGTCAACGGGAAATCGCATCGCAAGATGACAACCAAAATATGTCTTGACCAAATGAGAAAGCCAAAAAGACAAAAACGGTTTTGACACTAATGGCATTGATGGCCAAGTTGTATACTCAAAACGTTTTGTAGCATCAAATGATTTTTTTATTTCTGACAATTATTTTGGTGTGAAATAATTATAATTATTAATTTGTCTTTGTGAATCCCCTACGGAGATTCGATTAGGAACTCGCTTTTAGCGGTTTCAAGTTTGATAGTAGTTTTTAAATTGCGATTTAGTACCATAACAAAGAAGAAAAAGGATTTCGGATTTTTAATTAAGTCGAAACTCTTGTTAAATAATATTGATATTATTTAGTCGATAATTAATGTCTTTAATCTTTACTGACTATACTATGGTTTTGTCACTTATGTTTTTAAGGAACAATGACGAACGGTGACAACACCAATAAAACCGAGGACGCAAGTTGTCAGAAATCCGTTGTTGCGAAGTTTATGGATTTTGAAGTGGTGGATTCAAAACCCATCATGGAACAAGTCGAAGCTCTGCGATTTCTGTCACATGAGATGGTGTTTGAAGGCATATACATCAGTGAACAGTTCACGGTGAATTGCTTTATTGAGAAGCTTCCTCCAAGTTGGTTGGACTTCAAGAACTAATTCAAACACATGCGAAAGGCAATGTCCCTCGAAGACTTAATTATCAGGCTGCAAATTGAGTCTCGAAACTATGGAAAAGATGGTGTTCACATTCAAGAACAAAATGCCAACGAGTTTATGAAGAATAAGAGGAAAGAAAAAGCTCCTCAAAAGGCCTTTTCGAAGCATAAGGGTGCTGTGAAGTTCTTGGGGAAATGTTGCAAGCGTAACAAGGTTGGTCATAAGGCAAATGCATGACGTAGCACAATTGATAACCACGAAGACACTTACAATGGTTGTGTGAAGGAAAAATGCTAAAAATGATTGTTAGACAGTCTTTCCAAATAATATTGTAACCGATGTTACTATTATTAATAAGAAAAAAAAACCAGTTGATCCTGTTGTTGAGTCTTTTGATACTTGGCATGAGAGGATGAGACATGTTAATTATAAGTCTATGCGTAGAATGATTAACTTGAACGTAATTCCTAAACGCAAAACAAGTAAAGACAAGTGTGAAGTATGCGTACATGCTAAGCTTACAAACACAGTGTAAACTCAAAATGAGAGGACAACCAAACCCCTAGGTTTAATTCATAAAGATTTGTATGATTTAAATTTTTGTACAAACTAGAGGTGGTTAGACATATTTTGTGATTTTCATTTGATGATAGTACAAAATACTGTTATGTGTACTTGCTATGAAGCAAAGATGAAGCTTTACAAAAGTGTAAAGAGTACGCACGAAGTTGAAAATCAACTGGAAACACTATTGAGATAGTTACAAGTGATAGACGAGGTGAGTATGATGAACCCTTTAATGCGTTCTGTAGAGAACATGGGGTTATTCATGAGACAACCGCTCCCTATTCACGAAATCTAATGGAGTTGCGGAACGGAAGACCCGAACTCTAAAATAGATGATGAATGCGTTGTTGCAAGATTCTGGGCTAGCCCAGAAAATGTTGGGGGAAGCTTTGCTTATCCTGAACAAAATACCGCATAAAAACCATTAGACAATTGATCTCAAATGGTGTAATCACAAGTGATTACATTAAATCGGCTGACAACTTAGCGGAACCTCTTAATAAAGGTTTTTCACGAGATCAAATAGTGAAATCAAAAAGAGGAATGGGTTAAAGCATATGAATAAAGATGACGTCATGATGGATACCCAACTTATGTGACTGGAGATCCCAAGATATAAGTTCAATGGGGAAACTAAATCGGGTTGATTCTAAAATTGCGCACTATGTGATTACCCATGTCCTAGGATGATAAATATAGTGCATCTTGTGATAATGAGGATAAGCATTGGCTTTTAATGATTGTAAACTTTCGTATATATTGTAATAAAACAAGTTATTTCTTCAAACGAAGAGTTTTACAAATCACCTAGTGAGTGTGAAATGGGGCCGTTTCTAGGAGAGTACACGTAAGGCTATACTCTCCAACTTCACTCACGAATACCAGACATGTTCACGGCCAAAATGAACACAATAGAGAACATAATTCTACGAGAAGATGTAATTGTGCGATGTATGTCGTCTCGGTTTACATCAAAGTTCGGGTGGTTCAAGACTTTTAGTTAACCTCCTGTACGAGTAATCCGACATATGTCAAAGATGGTTGGTTCAAAGCTGAAAAATGCTACCTATCATATACAATTGCATTTTCGTATACTCTCGAACGTCTGTCTAGTCTAGTCTAGTCTGTGTCTAGTCTAGTCAAGTCGTATCCAGTTTTTCGAGTCTGTCTAGTCAATCCTATGTTTAGAGTCATTTCTATTCATGTGGGGGATTGTTGGAGATATTTTAATTAGAGCTTGTGGGCTTTATTAAAATGTGAATGTGTGAATGAGAAATGGGTCTTAGCCCATAAGAGATAATGAAATGATTCATTACATTATAAGCTTATGTGAGGATAAGAGAGGCCACTTCCTTTTGCTAGTCAATATAATGATTAATGGTGCAATTGATTAGAGGAGTGGATTGAAACGTTATGAGAGCCTACTTCCTTTTTTTAGTCAATGTCATGAGTAATGATGCAATTGACTAGAGGAAATGGATGAAGACGTTATGCCCTCTACTACACTCTTATTGTAGTGGTTAAATGTGGGTTAATGTCAAGTGTAAATGAAAAAACGGTTTTTGACTTTAGAGCTGCTAGCTCTTCATGTTCTTCTCTCATCTTTATATAAAGAGTCTCTTTCTCACTTAGAAGATGAGTAAAATAATCATTCTCACAAACACACAAATTTCTCTCCTGCAATTCTCATACCACTAGGTATAAATTTGTTCAAAGTTTGAGATTATCGTAGAACATATTGTTCGACAGAGCCATTATTCGGTGTGTTGGGATAATGGTTATCTACGGTTGTATCCAGTGGCGGAGCAAGAAAATTTTGGTATGGGGGTCAAAGTTATAATATAAATTGCATAATATGAGTTTTTCATATATTCCATTAAAATATAATAAGTAAATTTACTAAATTAATATTTATTTACGTTAAAAAACTTATTGTTGAAATTGAATAAATTTTTTAATAATATTATTTGCATTTTATAAATAACATAGAATTAAAATGTATTTCTATTTAAAAATTATTGTTATTATTGTTACAAATTCTATAAATAATTGTTATTTTTTAATTAAAAATGTATTTTTGTATAAAATATATGCATAATCTAATATTAGTATTCTAGTTTTGTTATCATTTATATCTGAAATATTAAAGAACATGATAAGATAGAAAAAGAAATTAAAAGTGAATTTGTTTAGACCCTAGAGAAAATAATAAATCAATAAAACAAATCAAAAATGGAGTGCAAGAACCGGTTCGAACCACAGTCACAGGGTTAACATATCTAAGGCTGACACCAAATGAGCTGGATGCTACAACAAGTACATGTATGCAGGGAAAATTTGATAAATGTTATGGGGGGCAGTTGACCCCCATGGTTTCATGTTGGCTCCGCCTCTGGTTGTATCCTGGGACTCATGAGTCTATAAAACCCGTCACACTACGGGAGATTCTTTGAGTTAAGGAAAGAGATCAAATTTAGCCTCCGTAGCAAGAAGAGAATCAAAACGCGAATCAACCATCAAGTTCATTTATTAGATATACTTTAGTTGTACATATTATAGTAAATCAAATCTTATCACAGAGAACTAAACATGAAAACAAGTGCAGTCATGTTGTCCTGGACCCGAGTCGTTTATACAATTACAACGCTGAGTATAGTAACTATCATTAATCTCGTGTAGGCATTGCTCGGCTCCATTAGGACCACAAGGTCCACTGAACGAATAAACAAGTTCATTTGGCTTCTCTGTATTCATATATAAACCACAAATATGTTAAAACTCACTAGAACGTCCTATATAAATAAGTGATAATGCAAAATTTTACAAGTTTTATCATAACAATCTCGAATTTTTGATTAATTGCACGACTAACCAATAAAAATGATAAATGATAAGAATATCACCTTCAGCATGATTCACAACGAAGAACATGAGAACACAAAAAACCACAAACAAAGCAGTAAACCTCATGATTCAAAGATGATAAATATCGTTTATATTTCTGGCTCAATTTCTTTCTTTTTTCCTTAACACCGTAGTGGAAAATATATACGTATATATACCACTCAACAGTCAACACACACTAGAATAGATGGATATTTGTCATAATTCTAAGATCACGGCTAATTAATTGCATATCTAACTTTGCCCCAAAAAGTTGTATATTTGACTAAGTAAACATAAAATTATTAATGCTAATTAATCGTATATCAGACCATATTAATCGATCTGTTAACTATTATATATTTGACTAAAAAGTTGTATATTTGACTAAAGTAAACATAAAATTATTAATGGTAATTAATCGTATATCTGACCATATTAATCTGTTAACGATTATATATATTTGACTTAAAAAATATATAATCTTTTGACTATTCTCCTTCTTCCATGAGAATTTCTTCTTCATCTTGACCATCTTAAAGTTAAATTATAAACCATATATATGATTCATTAGTTTTTGGTGAATCTGATGGGTGAATAGGTTTTGCGCTTGTTAGATAATGTTCACATGCATTCATTTCTGTATACAGTTTAATGATTGCCAAATTGATTGATGAATGAACCTATTTCCACATAATACAATACACGTCCTACTAGTTACTTGTATAATTTCATAATTGGACCTCTTAAGGCCCAAATGCAAGTTGGTGATATGTTGAAAGACTCTAGACTCATCACAAACACTCTAAACAAACTTTCCAATAATCAATATTATTCACTAAGAGTTTCAATTTAATTAAAATCTGAAACCTCTATTTGGTCTTATGATATTAGCTTAATTACTTACTAATTTTCTTCGTTAATTACAACATATATTAGTCACATTTATCTCTCACATTTTTGGGTCTTCATGTCGGTATGTTGCTCTCGCATGTAAATTATTCTCGCATATAAATCACTACTCTTTATTTATATACTCGATCAAATTTGTTAAGATTTCATTACCTCTCAAAATCGACTTGAGAAACCATTATTTTTCATCTCCCCCAAATTATTTACTGGTGCAGATTATGTGTAGTAGTCTATAGTTTTTTATTCGAATAAATTTTGTTTGGCTGGTAAATTTGGGTCAAGACTAATTTTCTAATTTCAGTTTTGTTCAAAAATTATAAGATTCAGATATAACTTTTTAAACACCATTTTCTAGTTAATGAGACGGAATTATTAAATTCAATTTCTTTAAGATAATTTCATTAAGATAGAAAGTTGGTACTGTAATTGGGTGAAAAAACATAGATTTGTGTCGTAATATAATTGAGTGGGAACCAACTTGAATAATAATATTAAGTGGAAAATAAACGGCCAATCAAGATTAAAATCAATAAAATGAATAAAATTTGTAAATTATATTCATAAAATTTTCTAATTCATGTATAATTGGTATCACTCATAATCATGTCAACCCATATATTTGATTGTAACGCCGTAACATGTATAAGCCATATTTGAAACAAAGGTTTTCATGTTTTGCTTGTTTTGTTTATCCCAAAAAATCTAAAATATTCGATTTTGTGTACAGAATAAAGGGGATTACCGCCGACTTGCATATCTTTATAATAAAGTAAGATTACTTTTTTCAACTCTTTCTGAGAGGTTGCCACCTGTCCCTTTAAACTTTTAACTTATTTTTTGTTAGCCCTTCTATTTGCTCCATCTACATTTGTTAGTCCATGACTTCATTATTGCATTATTGTTTTTACTCATTAGCTAAAAAACATATGAACTCCTTAAAACTTATATTACAATACACATTTTACATAATTTCTATAGCTCATAAAAGATTTAATCAAATATTACTTTGATATTTATAAATCATGTGAAACAATTATTTAATAAAAGCTAAAAATAAGAAGAAAATAATTTAGTATTGATATTTTACATATATTTTAACTAAAATAAGGGTCGGAAATTGTGTATCCCGCCTGGGGAGTACGTTCGCAAGAATGAAACTCAAAAGGCTCAAGGGAAGGAAGACGGCAAGGGCCGGCGAAGAGGGGAAAACGAAAGGCATAATTTGGTCGAAAATTAGTTACAAATGAATAGGAATGTATACCAACTAATTAAAACTACCTAATGTAGTCGCAATTCGTTTGGTAGGGAAAACGCATTTACCTCGTGTGAGGTAGGTAGTATGCCTAACCTATTGCCGTCACAACTGTAATCACAAAATGGTGGCAATTTGGTCGGACAGCAGTGGGAAATTTTCATTTCATATATACAAGAGCTTTCGTTTCCTCTATAGCCACAACATATAATAATATATCATAAAATTTGGGAATAGGGTAAGAAAAAAAGTTCCTCATCTTTAGAGGAGGAAAAAATTGGGTATTAATTACAATTACTGGAATTCTTCAAGAGGGTGGATGTATGACATATTATAGTTTTTACCTGTTTTCAACCAAGATAGCTACGGTTTAATCAATTCTTTTGTGTGTGCATATTTTAGAGTTTTTACAAGGTATTGCACGAGGCAGGTTGTATTAGAGAATTTTCTGGAGCTTTTAGAATCAAACCAATGAGAAAGGAAAAAAAAAAACAGTAACTTGCTCTCATGTGGGCAGGGTGTCGGCAACACCAATTTGGTGTTGGTTGAGACTGCAGAGTCAACAAGTAAGGATGTTAAAATGGGCAACCTATACCCATTTAGATCCACCCCGTTTAAATCCATACCCATTTGAGTTTTAGCACCTATTAGGGTTACCCATTTAAACCCATTAATATTACACTTACCCATTTAGACCCATATACTCCCTCTGTTCCAAATTAATTTGTCTTTTGGACTTGTGCACACCAATTAAGAAAATCATTGAAATACCAAACATACCCTTATCCTTTCATGTTTATTTCAATACATTATTTTATTCTCATAAAACTTTTGGGATGCTTATTAAAAAGTTAAAAATGACAGAGACGCTTAATAATAACTCATCCGACGTTCTCTCTCCTTGATAACATAAGTAATTAACCTTTGCTGAATAAATTTAAAGTTATGGAGGCAAATTAGCAAAACAAAATTTTGGAGCCAAACTAAAAAAAGATGAAACGAACAGAACACCATTTTTAAAATCAAACTAAAAAGTGATGTAACTTTTGCTTATATAATGAGAAAAAACTAACAAACAAAATACATTAGATTTCTAAAACCAAACAAATTATAATATAGTTTCATACATGTCTTTTGATTTTGATTTGAATCTCCCACTTTCAAATGATGATGGTGAATTATATTTTCATTTGGAAGATGAGAGGGAGGATCTCTTTGATTTAAACCAAAGTCCACCAAACCAAGAAAATCTTAACAATGTAGATTTTGGGTTTTCAGAAGGCAATAACAATGCAAACGATAATCATATGGCTTCAGGTATCTTTGTTTTTTATTTGTTAGAGATAAGTGTCACATCTGATTTTTTATTTTTAGATTTTGCCAACATATCACATCATTTTTTATATACTCCTATTTCTTTACTTTTTGTTTTTTTTTGTTTTTAGTAGATAAATATCAGATCTCAATAAATATATCTATGTTTTTTTTTTTTCCTTTTTTTGCTTTTGTGCCAATGCGAAGAGCAAGTATTTTATCATTGCTATTTTGTCATCTTTTGTTTTGTGCTTTCCTGTTAATGTGAATGTTACCTAT
>OVAF01000753.1:0-16414 GCA_900406245.1 Odontarrhena argentea
TTCGGAACTAAAAATCTTCCCAAATATCATCGACATCAAGTAAAAGGGGAAGAAGATCCAGGATCTTCGACATTAAGTAATAAGGGGAAGAATATACGTGGATAGTAATGGATACCCAATCGGATCTCGGGTTTTACCCGATCCGACCCGGTACTCGATGTTAAAAAAAATCTATATCCAACCGGGGTATTTTAACGGATCCGGATCCGATCCGAACCGTGTTTTTTCGGATCGGGACCGGATCGGATCTTCGGATCCGGATAAAATGCCCACCCATAGTTTGGCTAGTTCAGTACTCTAGAAGATGATAGCATTGTAAGATGTATGACATTTACTCGTTCTTCCTATTCTGTCTGTAACCAGTTTCCTTCTTTTTCAACCAAATGCAGAATAAGCATATGTGAGGATGATATCTCATTCTGGAATAATGGAGCTAATGCAAAAGTGTCAAATGATAGCATGAGGGATGCTTTGTATGTATTTGTTAACAGAAAAATTTCAGGTAATTTATTGCAACACCTCTGTTGATTCTTGTGCATATTTGTCAGTGTACAAAGGCAATATTGCGTCATTGAATGGTTGTTTGTGCTGTCTCTTGTGGCTCGTTGTGTACATCGCCACAAGAGGATTTCAGTGCTTTCATGATGTGCAAAGTCTTAGAACTTGTTTCTTCTCCTCTTTCACATTTTTTTTTTTTTGTCATCTGGACCTTTTTATTAAACCAAAGAAAGCATACAAGAATTACAAAGCTGGAGGTCAAATTTTCTGACCCTAGAACTAGAGCTCAAAAGAGGGAAAAGTAAACAAGGGAAAAATCCCAAACCCAAACCAAGAAGCAACAATACATTCACAACCATTAGTGAACATGAACAACTTCAAACACTTCCCAACTCTGAGATGATACAATAATAAAAAAGGACAAGGAATCGAACAATTAGTGAAGCCTCCCATAGTGAATTAAAAACTACCTCCAGAGATAGACAAAGCAAGACTACTGAAGAAACTAAACAGAAAATGCGAAAGCATTTCCATTGTGGTACTCTCATCTTAACTAAAGTATTTACATTCTAGTATAATCTTGGTTACAAAATAAACAAACAAACTAACTATTAATTTTCACGTTCATAATGATGTCGCTACTTTAATAATAATTTTCTTAAAAAAATTATGTAGATTAATATAATCATATCAGATTAATTTCTTTCAACAAGCTATGCTAAATGACTAAATCATATTAGTGAAACATAGTATCCATTTTTATTGTGGTTCTTCTTTATTTATGAACAATATTAGTGTATGAAAAATATTACTGATACATAATAAAAAAAAATATTAAGAGATGGGATATTAGCCTAATTAGAATAATCTGATAATATATATCCCTCAAGTTTGCCAAATTAATAAAAAAATGTTGAAGAGAAAAACGGGTGGAGTATATGCTCAAAATTGACGAATTAGGAAATAGAATTTGTTGGGCTAGTTAAATAATAGAAAAAGAAAGTGTGAGAGGGGAAAAAAGTTATTTCCACGTCTTGATGTTTTCAAGATTGACCGTGTCCGTACTTGGAATTTCATGGCAAAGACTAAGTATAGTTGCCGGCCGAGGCACACTAATTAATCTGAATGGCGCGCTCGCAATTGATGCGAAGTTGAAGTTTAGATCTGCCGGAATTTGATGGTTACAAGGGCTCGAGTCTTGTTTGCTTAGGATGACCGCATGGAATGGCACATCTTGTGAGCTACGCTAGTGTCGACCGTGACATCGAGCAGGTTCCTCCTCTCTTCTCTCTATCTCCTTCTTCCTTGTTTCTAATTTTTTGATTTTTTCACTTATCCCCCCCTCCAATGCCCTTTTGCCAGGCTCTCATTGCTTTGAAGAAAGGTACTCAACTTTTGAAATATGGTCGCAAAGGAAAGCCTAAGTTTTGTCCCTTTAGACTCTCCAATGTGAGTTTGCTTTCCAAATTGCATCTTTGGATCACCTCTTTTTGCTTCTTTTTGATTCACGTCTTTATTGCAGGATGAGACATCTTTGATTTGGATTTCTAATGGTGAAGAGAAACGTTTGAAGTTAGCTACTGTATCTAAGATTGTTCCAGGACAGAGAACTGTAACTCCCTCTTCACTTTATCTTTTTTATGCAGGCACCCAAAATTGCTATTAACATTGTTCCCATTCCTTGCAGGCTGTTTTCCAGCGTTATCTTCGTCCTGAGAAAGATTATTTATCTTTTTCTCTCATATACTCCAACAGGAAGCGGACTCTTGATTTGGTTGGTCATTCATACTTACTCCCTCTCTTTTCTGCATTTCTTATATGTGAACTCAATTCGATACCTTGTTTTCAGATTTGCAAGGACAAAGTCGAGGCGGAGGTGTGGATAGCAGGCCTAAAGGCTTTGATATCTGGTCAAGCTGGCCGTTCTAAAATTGACGGCTGGAGTGACGGAGGCCTCTCTGTTGCTGTAAGTAAATGAGCAGACAGCTTCTGTATTGTTTGTTGATGCTGCAAATGATTTCTCTCTTCTCAACTTTCGTTTCTTTTTTCATTATCTCCAGGACAGCAGAGACTTGACACTAAGCAGTCCTACCAACAGCTCGGTTTGTGCTTCTCGAGATTTCAACATTCTTGAGACTCCCTACAATTCATCCAGTTTTCCAAAGTCTTCGAGGGCTGAGACTTCTGTCAGTTCAGAAAGGTCACATGTGGCATCAGAGAGCCCGAATATGTTAGTTCGAGGACCTGGGTCAGATGTGTTCAGGGTTAGTGTCTCCAGTGCTCAAAGCACCTCAAGTCATGGTTCTGTTCCAGATGATTGTGATGCTCTAGGTGATGTTTATATATGGGGTGAAGTGCTGTGTGATAATGTTGTCAAAGTCGGGACAGATAAGAATGCGACTTGTGTTGGTACAAGGTCAGATGTTCTGATTCCAAGGCCATTGGAATCCAATGTAGTTTTGGATGTCCACCACATAGCATGTGGTGTTAAGCATGCTGCTCTAGTGTCTAAGCAAGGTGAGGTTTTTACATGGGGGGAAGAATCTGGAGGACGTCTTGGCCATGGAACGGGAACAGATGTTACTGGGCCGCAGCTTATTGAGTCTCTAGCTAACATTGATTTTCTTGCCTGTGGCGAGTTCCATACATGCGCTGTTACAATGACAGGGGAGATTTATACATGGGGTGATGGAACACACAATGCAGGACTTCTCGGCCATGGTACCGATGTAAGTCACTGGATACCGAAGAGGATATCAGGTCCTCTTGAAGGTCTTCAAATTGCTTCTGTAACCTGTGGACCGTGGCACACTGCTTTGATAACGTCAACTGGACAGCTATTTACTTTTGGAGATGGGACATTTGGTGTTTTAGGGCATGGTGACAGGGAATCTGCATTTTACCCAAGAGAAGTGGAATCTTTATCTGGTTTGAGGACTCTTACGGTTGCGTGTGGTGTATGGCATGCTGCTGCAGTAGTAGAAGTCATTGTCACTCAGTCAAGTTCAAGTATTTCATCAGGAAAACTGTTCACATGGGGTGATGGTGACAAGAGCCGGCTTGGTCATGGAGATAAAGAGCCTCGGCTTAAACCCACATGTGTATCAGCTCTAATTGACCACAATTTTCACAGAGTTGCATGTGGACATAGTTTAACAGTTGGCTTGACAACATCGGGTAAAGTTTTCACGATGGGTAGTACAGTTTATGGTCAACTAGGGAATCCTGTTGCTGATGGGAAGCTTCCTTGTTTAGTAGGGGACAAACTAACTGATGAGTGTGTTGAAGAAGTAGCATGTGGTGCCTATCATGTGGCAGTTTTAACATCTCGAAGTGAAGTGTTTACTTGGGGCAAGGGTGCCAATGGGAGATTAGGTCATGGAGATATGGAGGACCGTAACTCACCGACTCTTGTTGATGCCTTGAAAGAGAGACATGTAAAATATGTTGCCTGTGGTTCAAACTTTACTGCAGCAATATGTCTTCATAAACGGATTTGTGGTACTGAGCAATCTCAGTGTTCAGCGTGTAGGCAGGCTTTCGGATTCACAAGGAAAAGACACAATTGTTACAACTGTGGGCTAGTCCACTGCCATTCATGCAGTTCCAAGAAATCACTGAGAGCAGCATTGGCTCCTAATGCAGGCAAGCCCTATCGTGTCTGTGATTCATGTTACTCTAAACTGAGTAAAGTTTCAGAAGCTAGTGTTGATAGCAGGAAAAATATTATGCCACGCATTTCTGGTGAGAACAAGGACAGATTAGACAAAGCTGATCTAAGATTGGCTAAATCAGGAATACCATCAAACATAGATTTGATTAAGCATCTGGACAGCAGGGCAGCTAAACAGGGAAAGAAGTCAGATACGTTCTCTCTTGTCCGTACTTCTCAAACGCCTTTATTACAGCTTAAGGACGCTTTGACGCGTGGGCCACCAAAACCAGCAGTAACTCCCTCTGGAGCAAGCTCCAGATCTGTGTCACCTTTCTCTAGGAGATCTAGTCCTCCTCGTTCAATCACTCCTATTCCTTTGACCACTGGTCTTGGTTTTTCGACAAGTATAGCGGAGAGTTTGAAAAAGACAAATGAGCTTTTGAATCAGGAAGTGGTCAAATTACGTGCCCAGGTATATTGCTATCAAACCCATTTATTCATTTCTACATCTAATCTAAATATGTTTTCATCATCACTTATTCGTTCAAATTTGTTTCCATATACGAGGCTGAGAGCCTGAAGTACAGATGTGAGGTCCAAGAATTTGAACTTCAGAAATCTGTGAAGAAAGTGCAAGAAACAATGAACCTGGCAGCAGAGGAATCCACCAAATTGAAAGCTGCAAAAGAAGTAATAAAGTCTTTGACAGCACAGGTTTTGGCTTGATTTCTCTTTTAAATATTTTTCTTAAACCATTAGTGTAATCGATAAAGTCTCCATGTCTTGCAATGTGATTCCTATTTGATATTTCTAGCTTAAGGATATAGCTGAGCGGCTTCCACCGGGTGTTTACGAAACTGAGACCACACGAACGGCTAATTTGCTGAATGGGTTTGAGCAAAACGGGTTTCACTTTGCTGATTCAAATGGACAGCGTCCATCACGGTCTGATTCAATGAGCACCACCTCTCTTGCATCACCTTTGGCTTTGCACACACGTTCAATGAATGGAGCCTGGCGAAATTCCCAGTCACCAAGAAACACAGATGCAAGCATGGGAAGAGACGAAGCAATAAGTGAGGGGGTTCGAATCAGTAATGGTTTCTCGGAAGATGGTCGAAACTCAAGAAGCTCAGCATCAGCATCAAATGCTTCTCAAGTAGAGGCGGAGTGGATCGAACAGTATGAACCTGGTGTTTATATAACACTAGTGGCACTAGGTGACGGAACCAGAGATCTGAAACGAGTGCGGTTTAGGTAACACACAAAAGAAAATTGATCTAGTTGTTATCTCAAGGCATTCTAGTTGTAGAGATGTATATTAATGTGGTTGTTTTGCAGCCGGAGAAGATTCAGAGAGCAACAAGCAGAGGCATGGTGGTCAGAGAATCGCGAGAGAGTATACGAGAAATACAACATTCGCAGTACAGATAGACCAAGTGTGGCCTCTCCTACATCCCAATCCCAGTTTCAGAAATGAAGGGAAACGCGTAGGAAGCAGTTAGCCTAACTTTGATGCATGTAGAGTTGCATTCTCTCCAGTGTATATTGAGATTTGAGTTTGTCGTGTGAACTTTTTGTGATGTAATTTGACAAAGACCTTCGTGCCGTTTAGCTTTTCCTTGACTAAACTGCGCTCAGTTTTTAAGCAAGGCAAATCATCTTATTATCGGTTTTGGTTCGTCGTCTCTCCCTCAACTTCCCCCAAATCGACCATGGAAGCTAGACTCTCCGAGAATCTTGGCCTACCTTGTCCGAATCTGAATCAGTGTCATCTTTCTAACGATTTCGGTTCCCTTTTAACTTATTTCTCCGATCGGACCGCCGCCGTGCAAATCCCAGTGGTGAGGAAGAAAATCAAATTGAGAGCGCCATTTGCGTCAGCGTCAGTGTCGGATCCCGGACCGGACTTCCTGAAATGGGTGAAACCTGCATCACGAAGCAGTCCAAAGATTCAGACACTTATGAAGCATCTGTCGGTGTTAGAGCGTGCAGTGATAGGCGCAGGAGCTGGTGGAATCGCTGGTGCGTTCACGTACGTTTGCCTTCTCCCGCTTGACACAATAAAAACGAAGCTTCAGACGAAAGGCGCTTCTCAAGTTTACAGTAGCAGCTTGGATGCTATAGTGAAGACCTTTCAATCCAAAGGAATTCTAGGTTTCTACAGCGGTGTCTCCGCCGTGATTGTTGGCTCCACTTTTTCATCCGCCGTCTACTTCGGCACCTGCGAGTTTGGTAAGTCTCTCCTTTCCAAAATCCCGGAATTTCCATCGCTCCTCATCCCTCCCACGGCTGGTGCCATGGGGAACATTATATCATCCGCTATCATGGTTCCTAAAGAGCTCATCACTCAGAGAATGCAAGTTGGAGCTGGTGAGAGATCGTACCAAGTTTTGCTTAGAATTCTGGAGAAAGATGGAATCTTAGGCCTCTACGCAGGTTACTCTGCCACTTTGTTGAGGAACTTACCGGCCGGTGTACTCAGTTACTCATCTTTTGAATACCTGAAAGCAGCCGTTTTGGAGAAAATGCAGCAGAACAATCTTGAGCCTCTGCAGAGCGTTTGTTGTGGGGCATTGGCTGGTGCCATATCTGCTTCCATAACTACACCACTTGATGTGGTCAAGACCAGGCTGATGACACAGATTCATTTGGAACTTGGCGATGCTTTGTATACTGGTGTGGCAGGGACAGTGAGACAGATACTGAAAGAGGAAGGTTGGATCGGTTTTACCCGAGGTATGGGTCCCCGAGTTGTTCACAGCGCCTGTTTCTCAGCCATAGGCTATTTTGCATTTGAGACTGCTAGGCTTACCATCTTAAATGAGTATTTGAAGAGGAAACAAGCTACGGATTCGTCTACGGATTCTTCTCCTTCTTGAGGCTTTGTTTTTTAACCTTATTCTGTGGACTAAGTTGCAGTTTTGTATCTGATGAAAACCTTATTCCAGTTAAATCTTGCATTTTCCTAGCTAATTATCCCAAATGTATAAGGGACTTGCCTAGAAATCAAAGCATTCCAATTAAAACAACCAACCAAAAAAACTGCAACTTTGTTCTTAGAATAAGATAAAAAAAGAAAAAAGCCACAACCAAACTGATTGTATTTGCACTTTGCAGTCTTGGATTATAATTCTCAAGAAAAAGGATGAAACACTCTGTATTGAGCTTTTACCTCCTTGTGTTTGTGATTCCCGCACTTTCTCACCGTTTCTCGGCGCCGCAGCACAACCTAACCCTCTACGGCGACGCCTTGTTTCGCGACCAGACCATCTCACTCACCCAGCAAAACCCCTGCTTTCCATCACCGCCCACCAATTCCTCCTCTGGAATCGGCCGAGCCCTCTACGTTTACCCAATCAAGTTTCTAGAACCTTCCACAAACACCACCGCCTCTTTCTCCTGCAGATTCTCCTTCTCCATCATCGCCTCTCCTTCTTGCCCCTTTGGCGACGGCTTCGCCTTCTTGATCACCTCCAACGCCGATTCCTTCGTCTTCTCCAACGGTTTCTTGGGCCTTCCCGATCCACATGACTCCTTCTTAGCCGTCGAGTTCGACACTGCTTTCGACCCCGTTCACGGTGATATCAATGATAATCACGTCGGAATCGATGTCAATTCCGTCTTCTCAGTGGCCTCAGTCGACGCCATTTCCAAAGGGTTCGATCTTAGGAGTGGGAGGGAGATGATGGCGTGGATTGAGTACAGTGACGCTCTCAAACTCATCCGGGTCTGGCTCGGCTATTCATCCGTTAAGCCTGCCACTCCGGTTTTAGCCGCACAGATCGATCTCACCGGAAAGTTCAACGAGTATATGCACGTCGGCTTCTCTGCTTCCAACGCCGCCGCTGGCTCCGCTCTGCATATCGTCCAGCGCTGGAGATTCACTACATTCGGCTCTCACCCTGACGCCATTCAACAAGATGGTACTGAGATTCACCGTAAAGCTTTCAACTTTAGGGTTTCGGTTGTTCGATTTAGGATACCAATCTGGAGTCTCCTTCCCGGTTTAGCTGCAATTGCAATTCTCACGGGGTTTATTGTTTTCTCTTTGATTCGAGGCAAGAAGAGGACTTTCTTGAATCCAGTAGGAGTAGATACAAATATTAGAATGCCAGGAAGGTTATCCTTAGCTGAGATCAAATCAGCAACATCAGGATTCAATGACAACACAATTGTGGGTCATGGAGCTTCAGCCACTGTGTACAAAGGCTCCATCCCTTCCATTGGTTCTGTGGCTGTCAAACGCTTTGATCGAGCTCACTGGCCACAGTGTAACCGCAATCCTTTCACCACAGAGTTCACCACCATGACTGGTTACTTGCGCCACAAGAATCTGGTCCAGTTCCAAGGCTGGTGCAGCGAAGGAACCGAGACAGCCCTGGTGTTTGAGTACTTGCCCAACGGAAGTTTGAGCCAATACCTCCACGAGAAACCCTCATCGGAAGTCCTCTCTTGGAAGCAACGGGTCAACATCATTCTTGGTGTCGCCTCTGCGCTTACTTATCTACATGAAGAATGTGAGAGACAGATCATTCACCGCGATGTCAAGACCTGCAACATCATGCTGGATGCCGAGTTCAACGCCAAGCTAGGTGATTTTGGGTTAGCTGAGGTTTATGAGCACAGTGAGTTATTAGCAGGACGGAATGCTACTTTACCAGCAGGTACTATGGGCTACTTGGCACCTGAATACGTCTACAAAGGTGTACCCTCCGAGAAAACCGATGTGTACAGCTTCGGTGTGGTGGTTCTTGAGGTGTGCACGGGGCGTAGGCCTGTAGGAGATGACGGGACGGTGCTTCTAGACCTGATGTGGAGCCTCTGGGAGGATGGGAAGCTCCTGGAAGGTGTTGACGACATGCTGAAGGGAGAGTTTGATGCAGAGGAAATGGAGCGGGTTTTGATTGTTGGGATGGTATGTGCGCATCCTGATTGCGAGAAGCGGCCGAGGGTTAAAGAAGCTGTGAGGATTATACGTGGAGAGGCGCCATTGCCTGTTCTTCCAGCGAGGAGGCCTTTGCTCAGGATCCGGTCTGCTACCGAGTTGGAGAAGATGATTGCCGACGGTTTGAGTGGGGAGGATCTTCCCTGGATGACTCCTAAATCGAACTTTAGTTAACTCACCTTTCTCTGCAATGAGTAAATATCCACTTACGTTTTTCGTTTTTTGGGTCTGGCTGGGTATAGCAACGTTGATTAAACATGTTAAGTGCTCTGAATTTTTTGTAAAAGAAAGTGTTGAAAGATATAAAATCATTAGTCTACAAAGGATAATGGAGCTTCAAAGCTATTCACTTAGTAATTGAGAAACTAAATAGAGATTAAATTTGTGGAGATGGACCGAGATTCAGTTTCTTCTAGAGTGTTGAAGCTTTTGGCTTAACCTGATAATTTGATCATTTGAAGAAGTTGAAACGTAGGGAGATGACTACTCTAAGCAGAGTAATGTAAAGTTTGCTCTTTTAAGTGATAGACGAGATTCTGTTCTCGTGGAGGAAGTTTTGATTGTGCATCAGTGATACTTCTTTCAATATGTATGTGAGATTGTTCCGTGTTTGGTTACTACATTGTTGTGTTGTGTAAATTTTCAGGACCTCTAATCGCTTTGCAATCTTATGTATTTGTTGCCTCTGGTTAATCTTGTGTCTAATAAATCTTAGTACATTTTGTTGACATCTTTTAATTTTGTTTGCAGGAGATGCCATATAAAGGAAGAGACTATTATTATTTTTTTTTTTTTTGAGCGGCTCCATGCCTTCATTTTTTTGAGCTTCAGCCACTGTGTACAAAGGCTCCATCCCTTCATTTTTATAATTGTAGCGTTTTGATTTCATCCGTAACTTTTTTTTTTTTTTCCAACTGAACTTTGCATATATCAACAATGGAACAACGTCATAACTCAAATAGCCTCATCAGAAGATGAAAAAGCTAAAAACGAGCTATCTACAACAACAACAGAGAGGGGGATTTCCAAACAACCGAAACCCTTCCCCCAAAGAGAAAACAAACACTGGATCACAGTCCAGGCAAGCTACCATCACCTCAAGAAAACAAAAGAGGGAGAGCTTCCAAAAATTTTACACAAAAAGCCCTAAACAGAGGACGAGACTCTCTCAACGTCAAAGATAAATCTTAACCAAGCAGGATAACCCGAAGCAACATAAGAGTGACACAGGTTTCCTTTGGTAACACTTTGTGCTATGAGAGAGGCTCCTCTATTAGCGAGCTGTGATTCAGAGATGAATTCCCAATGCTTAAAAGCCTGCAAAGATAACCTGATTTCCGAAGCTTGGAACTGGAAAGAAGGCCAGGCGATTGGCCTTAAAACAGCTTCCATTAAGTCCGCAGCTAGTGAAACAAAAACAATCTTATCCAAATGATGCGAGTGCATACTCTCCATCGCCCATAGGTGACAAAGGAGTTTGATCTCATCATTGCTGTCCACTCGCCCAAAACTTCTACGACTATGGAGGATCACTTTCCCTGAATGATCAGAGAGTATCCAGGCTCCACCTCCAAGTCTTTTAGGTTTGGACCATGAGTGTGCTATGCTGCATTTAAACCACTCTTTTTGAATTTCCGGACCAGAGTCCCTGTCATCTATACCACGAGCCTGTTTCAAATGCTCTGTTTGACTGGTGACTTGTTGTGCCAGGAACCATTCCTCTGTTTCCACCGCAATCTTCTTCACTGTATCTAGAGGAGAGAACAAAGTACCTTCGATACTCAGTGAGTTTCTATTCTTCCAGAGAATCCAAAGGATCCAGGGGAATGACCTTTTTATCTCCAAGGGAACATCTGATCTCTTTCTTGCCTCAAACAGAAAGTGTAAATTGGAAAAGAGAGCATTATGAGAGAACCCTTCAGGTGGAGAGGGAAAATTCGAGAGAGCCCATACCTGTCTAGCTAAGGAGCAATCAAACAGAACATGACTTGCACTTTCTCCTTCTAGACCACAGGCTTGGCATCTGGAGTCTATCTTGATCCCTCTTGAGATTAGATTATCAACAACCGGGATAGCTGCACTTAGAGATTTCCAAAGGAAATTTTTAATCTTTGCAGGGGCTTGAAGATCCCACACTTCTGTTTTCAGACAGTTGATTGAAGGTAAAGCCACCAATTCATTGATTAGTTCAGCATTCTTCGTTTTGTTAGCCAGCCAATAACCTGATTTAACTGAGTAGGCACCCGATTTATTGTGATTCCAACACCAGAAATCTTCCATAGTGGTGACCGGTCTGATAGTTTTAATGAGATCAATGTCCACTTGAAAAAACAAGTCTTCCAGTGCCTCTGTACTCCAGCCTCTTCCCCCAGGATCCAACAGGTCCTTCACCATGAGATTCAAATCAATGAAAATGTTTTTCATTAAGGGAATCCTTGGAACTAAATCTGGAATCCAGGCATCGGACCACACATGTATGGTTTCTCCATTCCCTATACGTTTCTTTATGCCAAGCTCTAAGAGTTCTCTTCCAAAAAGGATGCTTCTCCAAGCATAAGAAGGTCTATAGCCAATGACACTATCCAAAAAGTCATCCTCAGAGAAATACCTGCTTTTTAGAAGCCTTGCCACAAGACTTTGTGGTTGTTTCAAAATCCTCCAAGCCTGTTTTGCTAGCATAGCTTGATTAAAGCATTCGAGGTCTCTGAATCCCAAACCACCATCCTCTTTGTTCACTGACATTTTTTCCCAAGCCACCCAATGAATTTTCCTCTTATCTTCCCCAGAGCTCCACCAGAATTCTGACATAGCTGAAACCAGATTGTCTATTGTTGTTTTTGGGAGCCTAAAACAAGCCATGGCATGGATAGGCATTGCCATTGCAACTGCCTTAAGCAAAACTTCTTTTCCACCAAGAGAGAGACAACGCCCAAACCAACCAGAGACTTTTGATTTTAAACTATCTTTTAAAAAAGCCAGGCACTCCACTTTACTGCCACTAAAACACTCTGGAAGACCGAGGTAAGAACCTGAGCCACCCTCACTGGATATGCGTAGGACTGATTTAAGTTCTGTTCTCAGAAGACTATCCACCCTGTCTCCAAAAATGATTGAAGATTTTGTTGGGTTCACAGTTTGTCCCGTAGCTCTTTCATACACTCCAAGAATGTTTATCAGCTCCTGGCATTGGATCACATTGGCTTTACACACAAAAAGACTATCATCTGCAAAAAGCAAATGATGAATTGAAGGCCCTGAAAGAGAAAACTGAATTCCAGTGATTCTCCCTGCAACTTCAGCTTGGTTTAGGAGATGGGTTAAGCTTTCAGTACACAGGACAAAGAGAAAAGGAGAGAGAGGGTCACCCTGTCTCAAACCCCTTTGAGGAGTGATCAAACCAAAAGCCTGACCATTCACCAGCACTGAGTAAGTGACTGTGGAAATACACCTGTAGATCAAATCCACCCATCTGTGGTGAAAACCCATTGCCAGCAACAGAGCTTTCAAGAAATTCCATTCCACTCTGTCATAAGCCTTTGACATGTCTGATTTCACAGCCAAAAATTCCCCTGAAATCTTGGTATGAGCCTTTAAGCTGTGAATCAACTCATGAGCCACTATGATGTTGTCAGAGATCATTCTTTCAGCCACAAAAGCTGACTGAGTTTGTGAAACCAAAGCAGGAAGGAAGCCTTTGAGTCTCTGCACCATGATTTTTGAGATGATTTTATAGCTAACCGAGCAAAGGCTTATTGGTCTTAGATCTCCCATTGAGGTAGCATTCACCTTTTTGGGAATGAGGCAAATATGTGTGTAATTCCATTCATGAGGAAGGTTTCCATCAGAGAAAAAACTTTTCACCTCAGCTGTGACTTTATCCCCTATGATCTCCCAGAATTGCTGATAGAAGTAACCTGTGAACCCATCTGGACCCGGAGCACTTGAAGGTTTGATTGCAAAGACTGCACGTTTGACCTCATCATTCGTAACTTGAGCCATCAGAAGAGCATTCATACCCTCAGTAACTTTTGGAGCAAACCCTTGGAAAATGTGATCAAAATCCTCCGGGTTATTGGTAGAGAATAAGGAAGTAAAATAATCACAGGCTACCTCTCCTTTGGCAGCTTCAGAACTTTGTAGCCTGCCATTAACATCTTTCAGTTTCTCTAAGCTTTGTTTTGCCCTATTGTCCTTGACCGATGCATGGAAAAATTTAGTGTTACCATCACCCTCTTTCAGCCACTTTGATCTACTTTTTTGTTTCCAAAAGGATTCCTCATCTCTATAGGCTTTAATGAGTTCCTTTTTTATAGTTCTGATCTTCTCTGTAGCAGGAGGGTTGGTAGATTGTTCTTGTTCCAACTGAGCTTCTAGACCAAGTATACAATCTCTGGCATTCAGATTATTCTTCTTCTTCCATTTACTCAGACTTTTCCTGCATTCTCTCAGTCTAGTGCTGACCGAGTCCGTCTCTGAAGGTAGATGTCTTGACCAAGCCTCAAGAATAGCCTCTTTCAAAAGGGGTTTCCCTAGCATACGCTTATCAAACCTGAATTGTCCCCTATAAGAATCTTGAGAAGTCACCAGCTTAATCAAAACCACCCTGTGATCAGAGCCTCGCTTTTCCAGAAAACATTGGTTTGCAATAGGGAAAAGTTTAAACCATTCCTCATTCCCAAAACCTCTATCCAACCTGCTCTGAATCCAAGTATCATTCCTCCAACCCCCCCAAGTGAAACCATTTCCATGACTAGGGAGATCCTCCAAATGACAACTTTTAACCATATTTACAAAACTAGTAAAAGAAGACTCCTCTCTAATCGGACCACCCATCTTTTCTCCATTGTGTAGAATGTCATTAAAATCCCCCACCACACACCAAGACTCCTTTCTGCAAATTCCAATTCTAGACATTCTCTCCCACAACTGATGTCTTAGTTTAGCATTTGGATGTCCATAGACACAAGACACATAAAAAGAGAAACCACCAAACTGTACAAAGCAGTCAATCAAATTTTTACTGGAAAACTCAATATTTACAGCAACTGTGTTCTTCCAAAACAAAACTAGCCCTCCACTCAAACCCTCTGGTTCCACAGTGTGCATTCTATCATAACCCAAACTCAACTGCAAATCTACAAGAACATTCCTACTGTTTTTAGTCTCCATCAAGAACATTAGCTCTGGGAAATGCTTTTTACGCAAATCCAAAAGCCTGGGAATTGTCAAGTCTTGGGACCGTCCCACTCCTTGACAATTCCAAGAAATGATGCTCATTGATTCTCAGGCAGTCCCTCCCTTGGGACCACCTCAACATTGATACGCTTCACAGCTTTTTGTTCCTCCATCTTTCCTTCTGCCACAGTCCTTTTGTTCTTTCCTCCCTGTTTATCTCCTTTTTTAATAACCACCTTTGTGAGATCAGGAGGAGCTTTCTGAGTTCGAGCTACTCTGTTACGTTTCCCCGGACGCTTCCTAGCTTTAGGAGTTTTCTGTTTGATCCCGGAAGAAGAAGTCCCCGAGGGACCCCCTTGAACTCCCGTTGAACCAATCTGAAACTTCTTGGGAGTGATCTTGTAAGGCTCCACTAGATAAGCAGGGACAGGGCCTTGGTCTGCAACTCTCTGCCGAGAGCGTCCATTTGCCTGAATGGCAGAACTCATCAGTTTTTCTCCTTTCTGCTGAGAATCTTCTCTATCCAGAGTCTCTTTGCTAGAATAATCAAAAACCTTCCCTTTCCCTTTATCAATCTCTGTTGTAAACTTGGGAATAGTCTCCAGACTTAGCATGGTTTTCTGAGCAATCAGATTATCCTTGATATCATCAAGTGATTTCTTGATTCTTTCCTCCCTGATAATCCTCTCATCCCCATTGGCAACCATTAAATACTGTCTCATACCTTCAAGAACCTCCGGGTTTATTTTAGGTCTCCCTGTGGCAGCATTTTTTCCAACCTGATCCTCAGTCAAGACTCCAAACAGGGGATCTGTGGATTTTAGCATGGGTTCTGGCACCACTTTTTCCCCTGGTGGAACTGAGGCTTTAACTTTAGAATCTAGTTCCAGCTGAGCAATATACAAAGGACACTTATCTTGCTCATGGATCAGTCTCTGACACGTGAAGCATCGCTTTTGAACCCTTTCATAGTGAAAGTGGATTCGAGCTTTGTCTCCACCCGGAAGATTAAAGATACGAGACTTTATCAGAGGCTTTGAGACCTCTCTTTTCACCAGAACACGAACGTATTCTCGATTTTGTGACTTCTCCGGATCAAAAGCGAGAATCACTATTTCACCCAGCGTTTCCCCAATGAACATAAGAGTTGCTCTTCTATGGTGGTTCATCGGTAAACCCCTCATCTGAATCCAGATCCATACTGATTGCAGAAAATCATGAGGTTCCTCTGGTCTCCATCTTTCAACTGCTAGCCCCCATTCATTGAAAGTATGAAAACCTTGAGCTAGTACTTCTTCCAGTTCATCTTCATGTCTAAAAATGAACTGAAACTTTTCCTTCGAGAGAGCTATACCACGTACTCTCTCGTACAGCTTCCATTTCCTCGGAAGATTTTGTATTAAACTCGAAATACTCTGACAATCCGGGTTAAGAATCCGACCTACAATACTTCTCGCATTGCTTTCTGTTGAGGAGAACTGAGGCAGGTCCGGGATGTCGAGAGGCGTGTCATCATCATGGAGAGAAAGCTCCATCAAAGCTTTGTCTATGGCAGAAGACATCGCGGCGCAAGAACAGAGCAAGAGACTTTCCAAATTAGGTCAAAAAAGACCGTGAACAGTACGGAAAAACACACAATCAAAGCTTCTGATTTGGGGAAAACAGGGTAAAAACCAATTTTAGAAGAAAATGAAACCTTCTACACCACAAAGAGAGATCTATGCCCAAAAAAGGGAAGCCTTTTGTTTTTTTCCACAACTCTTGTATTATTTCATCCGTAACTTTAAATACACTAGAATAATCTTTAAGTTGTGACAAATTTACTTTGCGTAGCCACATATTTATTTTCTAGCAAACAAATACATTAGTAGCAGATTTATTTGTTACATGACATCGCATATATGTTTCCTACTAGAATAACCTTTTGTTTGACGACATATTTTTAAGTGACAGATTTATTTACTACTTTAGTGGCAGATTTGTGTGCGACAAATGTATTTGGGTCGATGACAGATTTATAGATTGATGTAAACCTGAAAATTAAGGTTTTCATTTCATACTCTCTTGTTCACGTTAATTTAAGGGTGCAACTGGTTGTACTTTTAGAGGAATAAAATTTGGTGGAATTGGCTATTACT
>OVAF01000753.1:16451-32332 GCA_900406245.1 Odontarrhena argentea
AGTGGAATAAAAGTTCCACCTATTCTGCTGGAAAAACTGAATTTGTTCACAAATTCTCAAATATTTATTCCTCTACAATTTTTAAGAGGAATGAGTGGAATAAAAATTTTCCTCTATCATCCGTATTCCACTCATTCTATTCCACTAACTCTTATTCCACTAATTTTTTTTTAAGTGCAACCAGTTGCACCCTAAGGGTTTCTCCTACTTGATGTTATTGTCCATTCTCCTTTTTATTCTCCAATACATTCTCCGTTCTCCATTCTCTTTCAGTCACTTGATTGATTCGCTTGTTTTTGTTGTAAGTTTGAATGGCTTTCCATACTGTCGTAAAGTGATGGTCGTTGATGGTACGTTTCTCCAGGGAAAGTATAAAGGAACACTTCTAACTATATCAGCTTAAGATGAAAATTTTCAAATATTTCAATTAACTTTTACTATGGTTGATTCTGAAAATGATGAGTTTGGGGATTAGTTCTTCAGTTAAGTCAATGTTGTTAAGAATAACAACGTAAGACTGGCTATTATCTCTGATAGGCACACATCCCTTTCTAATTACGAAGGTGTATCTAGGGATGTTAAAATGTGTAGCCCATATCCATTTACGCCTACCCCATTTAAACCCATACCTATTAGACCCATACTCATTTAAACCTATTTAGTTTACGTACCTATTAGGGTAGCCCATTTAAAAGAACACTGACTCATTTAGACCCATTTAGACTCATTTAAGCACATTTAAATCCCGATAGCTAATATATATGATTTTATTATAAATTTTATTTTTGAAAAATAAATCTATAACTAAAATTAAATATTGGCCTTGTTAAATTTACGGTTTTGACGAGAAATCAGAATTTTACGGTTATGACGGGAAAACGCATTTTTGCAATTTTTCAGAATATGAGATTTACGGTTTTGGCGAGAAAACGAGATTTTATAGTTTTGGCGGGAAAATGAGATTTTGCGATTTTGGCGGAAAAATGTGATTTTGCGGTTTTAGCAGAAAAACGGGAGTTTACGGTTTTGGCGGAAAATCGTGATTTTGCTAGTTTGACGGGAAATTTTTTTTTTTTGCGGTTTTAGCTGGAAAACGAGATTTTACGGTTTTGGCAAAAATGAGATTTTGCGGTTCTGACGGGAAAATACTTTTTAGCGGTTTTAGTTGGAAAACGAGATTTTACGGTTTTGGCAGGAAAACAAGATTTTACGGCTTTGGCGGGAAAACGAGTTTTTACGGTTTTGGCGAGAAAATGATTTTTTTGGTTTTAGCTAGAAAACGAGATTTTATTGTTTTGGCGGAAAAACGAGATTTTATAGTTTTGGCGAGAAAGTGAGATTTTGCGGTTTCGCCGGGAAAATAATTATTTGCGGTTAGCTCGAAAACGAGATTTTATGGATTTGACCAAAAAACGAGATTTACGGTTTTGTCGAAAAACAATATTAAATAGTTTTGGTGAAAATACTGTGGTTTTGACATTATAAAAAAAAAAAAAAGTCTACCAAAAAATAACTGTAAAAAAAAACTGACAAATAAAATGTTTTTTTTATTGAACTTAACTACTAAAATTCTGGAAAAAAAGAAGTAAATAGGTCTAAATGGGTACCTATTTAACTTATCCACAAAACCCTTTTAATAAATTGGTTTAAATGGGAATACCCATTTAAACCCAACAAATTTTATCTGATAAATGGGTCTAAATGGGTTCTACTGTACCCATGTAGACCCGCGAAAAAAAAAAAGCTCAAACTAACATCAGTAAGTGTATATAATGGCTAGTCGTGGAATTTGCAGTTATCATTTATATAAAAATACTCTTACCCGTGGAGGAGAAGCTGGTGGAGGTAAAAAAACTATAGATCAACTAAGAAAGGAAAAGTTCATTTAACCCGAGCTTTGATACCCAATTGGGCTTAACCCATTTAAGGAATTGGGGGACAAACTGTGGGGGCCAAAACTCCATGTCCATTAACAAAGAGTAAAGTCCATTCCCCAAAAATTATATAAACATATTTTTGGTCCAAACTCATTATCAAAGTTAAATGTGGCATTGAATTCGAAATATGTAACCAAAAATATTACATGGGGTAACGACCGATCTCAAATTAAATTAAAGCAATTATGAAGAAATCCAAGAATAAATGCAAAAATTTACAAAAGAATTAAGACGGTAAAAGAGCAATGATTTTTCTTTTCTAATAACATTAAAATACTACTTGTACCCTTATTCACTAAGTCGAATACTTATCCATCATTTCATAGTTTTACAATACCCGTTATCTTAGTTGATTAGATCTAATTAGTAAACTAGTCTTTTTTTTTTTTTTTTTATCAACCACTTTTTGAAATTAAATGAGACCATCCATATTGGTAACCCAATAAGGAGGGACATGGTTTACAAAACTGAATTCAAAAGCTCTAAGACGTGCCGAACGAGCCAAACAGCCTGCTTGTGTATTTTCCTCTCGTCTGATATAAGATAGGGTGAACTCTGGAAAGCGTCTGCGCAACTCCTCAAAGACGAGTAACAAGATGTCAAAAGCCGGCCAGTCTTCAGGATCCTGAATGATCTTCACTAAATCCGAGCAATCCGAGAGGAATCGAAAACACGGTATTTTTCTCTCCAATAAAATCTGCATTGCCCAAATAAGGGCCTCAAATTCAGAATGTAGAGAAGATGTACTTTGACGGGTACCGCGTCCGCCAAGAAGTTCCACCTGATTTCCATCAAAACAAACCCAACCCAACCCTGAGGTTAACTCAGAGTTCTTCCATGATCCATCAATCTTACAGAACCTCCCGACCTGTCTCGGGGCCGAGATCTCAGTTGGAGTGTGGCAAGTTTTCACTTGGGCCTCCTTCCAGGCTCGACATTCACTTTCTGCCAATTCAATAATTGATTGCGGTTCAAACTCCACTCCTTGAAAGACTTTGTTATTCCGTGACTTCCACATAAACCATAGAATCCATGGGAATACCTCCTTCGCGTCTAGGGTATCCGTGCCATCATTATGTTGCAATGGCAACCGCCAAAACAGGTAATCCATATTAGCGTAAATCAATTCAGATGGAAACGAATTCAATTGATTCGAAACCTTAATGAGAGACCATGTTTAAAGGGAAGTAGAAAACTAAAAAAGAGTGTGATTTACAGTCTCTTCTTCCAATCCACATCTTGGACATAAAGTATCCAAATTTAAACCTTGATGCTTTAAACAAGATAGGACCGCCAATGATCCGCTAACAACTTGCCATATGAAGTGTTTAATCTTCGTTGGGCATTTAACTTCCCACGCATGTGCCTTCAAGGGTGTTATACTAGGACCATGCAGAACCCCTCGATCTTTTTTCCGGCTCATATCTTGAGCTAACCCATAACCTGATTTTACCGAATATTTACCAGATTTGGTAAAATGCCAAATAATCGTGTCCCGACAAAGATGTGTTCTTATTGTCAAACCACGAATCAATTGAATATCTTGGGAATCCATCAACTGATTTAGGACTGGAATATTCCAGCTAACAATATCTTCATCAAAAAGTTGATTAACTGTCAAATCTGGATAAAACTCCTTTCCAATACCCCGAGCTGGTCTAGGAAATTCATCCGGTAACCAAGAATCCCTCCATACCAAAATGTTTTTTCCATCTCCCACACGCATTCGACCACCTTGAAGCAAAAGATCCCTTGCCGAAAGAAGACTTGACCACCCATAAGAAGGGGAATAAGCCTTCGGGGCCTGAAGAGGATGTGTGTTCCGATAATAACGACCTTTGAAAACTCTAGCTACCAAAGAATCAGGAAATTGGTAAAGCCACCATAGTTGTTTAGCTAATAATGCGGTATTAAAATTATCCAAAGAGCGGAAGCCAAGTCCGCCTTCGTTTTTTGACAGACAAAGATTGTCCCATGCATTCCAATGGATACCATTATTAGTACCATTAGAGCCCCACCAGAAATTAGAAATAGCACTGGTAGGGGTGTCAATTGGGTCCGCGGCCCGCGGGCCAAGCCCGTTTAAGGTCCATGTGGTGCGGGTTTGGGCCTATGTTTCATAAGCCCGTAAAAATGCGGGCCTAGCGGGCCGGACCGCCTTCATCCGCGGGTTACTTGGGCATGCCCGCAGTGGATCCGCGGGCTCGCGGGCAGCCCGCAAACTCATAGTCTTAGACATTGAACCATGTTTTTCCTCTCTGTTTTAACATCCAAACTTGATTCTATGATCATTCTGATTTAAAACATATCTTTCATATTTGTTAAAACACTCAAACTTGATTCGAAAATGTTTTTCTCTCTATTAAAACATTCAAACTTGATTCAAACATATTTTTCATGTCGGTTAAAATACTTAAATTTGATTCAAAATATTTGTTCTCTCTATTAAAACAATATTCAAACTTGATTTAAAAATGTAGAACTCTGTTAAAACATTCAAATTTGATTCAAAACATGTTTTTTCCATTCTATTTTAACATCCAACCATGATTTTATGATTAATTGGATTTGAAACATGATTTTCATGTTTGTTAAAACACTCGGACTTGATTCAAAACTGTCTTCCTCTCTGTTAAAACATTTTTAAACTTGGTTTGAAACATGTTTTTTTTTTTCCTCTATTAAAACATCTGAACTTTATTCTTTGATAAACTTGATTTGAACATGTCTTTCCTCTCTATTTAAATATTCAAAGTGAGATTCATCAAGTAACATGTTTCCAAAACACTTACAAACTAAGTTTTATGAAATTTTGAATTAAAAAAATCATAAAACTAGTAGGTTTTGACATTGACAGAACGTTTTGACAGAGGAAATCTAACACATTTAACATGCCCGTTTGAGCCCGCGGGCCGACCCGTATACCCGCATAATATGGCGGGGCGGGCCTGGGCTTAGGATTTGTGACCTGCAGCCCGTCTGGGCCGGCCCGCTTGGGCAGGAGAGAGAAATTGGCCCGCGGCGGTCCGCCCGTTTGGGCGCGGGCCGGCCCGTCTGACACCCATAAGCACTGGTTAACTTAGAAGTTAACGACTGGGGAAGTTTAAAGCATGACATAACATGATTGGGTAAAGCAAAGGCGACCGATTTAATCATTATCTCCTTTTCCCCTTTAGATAAGAGTTTGGATGACCATCCAGTGACTCTACCATGAAGTTTTTCATTAACAAAACTGAAGATCTTACATTTAGATCCTCCTAAACTCTCTGGGATTCCGAGATAGTTTCCCACTCCACCTTCCTTAGAAATACCTAGACAACCCTTCATATTAGATTTTACCATCTCTGGAACCTTGTGACCAAAGAGGACTGATGATTTATCAAAATTAATCATTTGCCCGGACGCCTTTTTATAGGCTCTCAAAATTCCCAAAATTACCTCACATTCGGATGGGTTCGCTTGACAAAAAAACAAGCTGTCATCTGCAAAAAGAAGATGTGAAATTGCTGGACACCCCCGAGCAACCTTTAACCCTGTCAATGTTTTATCCAGCTCCTTACATTTTAAATTCGCTGATAAAACCTCAGTACATAAAATAAATAAATATGGAGATAGAGGATCTCCCTGTCTTAGACCCCGTGATGGCATAATTAACCCTCTAGGGTCTCCATTAATCAAGACCTGAAAGGAAACAGATTTTACACACCACATAATCCGTGAAATCCAGATCTCGTGGAAACCCAATCGTATTAAAACCTTTTCTAAGAAGTCCCATTCAATACGGTCATAAGCTTTACTCATGTCCGTCTTAATCGCCATGAATTCTTCCTTACATGATGGATTCGTCCGTAGTCCTTGAAACATTTCCTGAGCAACCAAGATGTTATCCGTAATTAAGCGCCCATATACAATGACCGACTGCGTTTCGGATATCAGTCCTGGTAAGATCTCTTTCATCCGGAGACATAGTACCTTAGACATAGTACCTTAGATATTAGTAAACTAGTCTTGATTCTTAAAATTTACGCACAATGTCTCGTATACAATCCTCATTGATATAAATATTTGTACGTGGAAATTTAACTCCCACAAATTGCTAACGCACTATTAGCGCTCAAAATAAAAACAAACCTGAAGTCAACCTCAAAACCTTGTCAAGACGCCAAAATCAAATACCACTGGCCTAAAGCTTAGATCAATTCAAGTCCAATTTGAATTGAAGTGGAATTTTGTTTGTCATACTCATTTATTTATTATCTCCATTAATATATGTTTATATTGAAACACATTTTTAAAGAATTGACTCAAAGAATGGCTTCTAGTATAATCTATAATATTGAAAAGAAATTGAAAAACAAAACCACCAAACAAAAGAACATCATGAACATCATAATTTTGTCCATCTTCTTTTAAAAATATTTTTTAATTTTTTTTTTCAATATATAGGTTAAGGTTTCTCAAATGGAGTAAGCAATAATAATTTATAAAATTTTGTAGTAATTTTCCCAATTATAAAAGATAAAAAGAAAAAAAAATGTGTGCAATAATCATAAGAGAAGACAATCTAGTTTTATTTTGGGGTCTCTTTTTTCTCCACCGGTAGTTTTTCTCGTCGTCCCCGATAGGCGATGGCCTCATCTTCCTCCTCCGTTTTCTCCGGTGCTAAGTTTTCTCCGATTCTAGCTCCCTTTAACTCTGGAGATAGCCGCCGCTCTCGATGTATAAAGGAGAACCGGAATAAACTTAGGTTTAGTCCGGCGTCGCTGCGCTTCAGTCTGAATCGTGCTCGCGTCGAATCTCAGTCTTTAATTCCTTATAATGGTCTTTGGTAGGTCTCAAAATCTTCACTTTGGTCATGTGCTTTGTGATGGAACTAGTTCAGAATCTCTGAGTTGCTGTGTTTAGTCTAGCTATATTTTGAACGAGCAAGCTTTTGAAAACGGTTGCTTAATTTCCTCTGTTGTCGAAAGGGCCCAACGAACTACGGATTGGAAGAGGAATACGAGCGCAATTCCCAGACATGGAGCTACTGGGGCAGGACGTAATTTCTGTCTTACCTGTAAAAGGACTCAACCCGGGATCAGAAGATCAGTACCGAGAGCCTTTCTCGACAGAACTTCATTTCGTTTATCAAAGTCTCCTTTTACCTCCTCTCTGGTCCGTTGGCTACATCATTTCCCTTCTATGTTCTAGTCTTGTGCTTTGTTTGAACTATCTACTTAACAGACTCGAACATGTGCCAACTTTGCAGAGAACACAGTCTCAGATTCTCAATGCAACAGTTGGACCAGATGAGCCACATGCTACTGGTACAGCCTGGCCAGATGGTATTGTCGAGGAGAGACAAGATGTGGACTTGTTGCCCCCTGAGATCGACCCAGCAGAGCTTGAAGCATTTCTTAGTTCTGAACTTCCTTCTCACCCTAAGTTGCACCGTGGACAATTGAAAAATGGGCTTCGATACCTTATATTGCCCAACAAAGTTCCACCAAACAGGTAATTACCTCAAGTCCGTCTTCTATGATAAATAGTATGTTGTCTCTTACATAATATGGATAGATCATGTAAGCTCCCCCTAACCAGTATAGCTTAAGTTTATGGTGGGATTCTCTAAGCTCTTGCACTTTGTTTCTAAAGTATGTAATGAAATGATTTCAAATGCTAGATTTGAGGCACACATGGAAGTTCATGTAGGATCAATTGACGAGGAAGATGATGAGCAAGGGATTGCTCATATGATAGAACACGTTGCATTCCTTGGGAGCAAAAAACGTGAAAAACTTCTTGGTACAGGTGCCCGCTCTAATGCCTACACGGATTTCCACCACACCGTATTTCATATTCATTCTCCAACCCACACAAAGGTTTGTTTTCTTGTACATCTTATTGAAATAACTTCTTTCGGTCAGTTCTGTTTCAAAGGTATTTTGTTACCTCTGTATTTGCTATAAAAATGCGTTTATTGTAATAGCATTAATTTTACCTAATTATTACATTGTCTTCATTCTCTTTCTCCTCTTCTCATCCATCCAAAAACCTCTCTAATATTTTGATCTATCTATATGTTGCACAGGGACTATTATTTTTCTATGAGTAAATATATTGGGTTTGGTGTTCTAATATTTGTTTATGGACCTAGAAGTCTGTTATTTGTTTGGGTCGTGTTATGATGTTATTATGAGAATTTGAGAACATCCTCTCTTAAGGCTTCCTAACAGAGGGAATACTAGTTTCATATTAATTGAAGCGCTGAACCTTTTCAGGACCCTGAGGAAGACCTCTTTCAGTCTGTGCTCGATGCCTTGAATGAGGTATACATCATTAATTTTTCTAACTAAGATAATATTTTCACATTAGATATGCAGTGAGTTTTTCTGTACCAAAAATTAGAATCCCTCTATTTTTCATGAAATGTATGGATCATTCGGTGGTCAAAATCTTATTTCTCTTATAATTACAGATAGCTTTTGATCCAAAGTTCCTCTCTTCTCGAGTTGAGAAAGAAAGGAGGGCCATACTTTCAGAACTTCAGATGATGAATACCATTGAGTATCGTGTTGACTGCCAGGTACTCATGAAGATTTTATCTATATGTCGGCATAACAGTTCTTTCTCTTGGCCATTTTTGGGTGGATAATCAGTGATATTCTATGTCTTGTTTTCTTTTTTGAAACTAGTTGTTGCAACATCTACATTCTGAGAACAAGTTGGGTAGAAGATTCCCTATTGGACTGGAAGAGCAGATTAAGAAGTGGGATGTTGACAAAATTAGGAAATTTCATGAGCGATGGTACTTCCCAGCGAATGCCACACTATATATTGTGGGAGACATTAACAACATCCCCCAGATAGTCCACCACATTGAAGTAGGATCTTTTTCATTTCTTATGCATTCCCTTTTATGTTAAATAAACATTGATTTTAGGCCTCGTAGTCTATAGTGACCAAAATATTGCTCTTGCACAGGCTGTGTTTGGAAAATCTGGTTTGGAAAATGAAACAATGCCAACTTCTCCTACTCGTGGTGCCATCGGTGCTATGGCTAATTTTCTTGTTCCCAAGCTGCCAGCTGGCCTTGGTGGAACCTTTTCCCATGAGAAAACTAATGCTGTCGAGCAATCTAAGATTATCAAAAAAGAAAGGCATGCAGTTCGTCCCCCGGTTGAGCATAATTGGTCACTTCCTGGAACCGTTGTTGATCTAAATCCTCCACAGATATTTAAGCATGAACTTCTCCAAAATTTTTCCATCAACATGTTCTGCAAGGTTCTGTCATTATCTTTTGATTTTTTTTTTTTTTTTTTTTTTTTTTTTTTTTTTTTTTTTTTTTTTTTTNTTTTTTTGCAAATTCATCTTTTATGCATGTAATAATTAATTTTTTGGTCTTCCTGCAGATACCTGTAAGCAAGGTTCAAACATTTGGAGACCTACGAAATGTTCTGATGAAGAGAATATTTCTTTCTGCTCTACACTTTCGAATTAATACGAGATACAAGGTATGAGGATGTTCGGATGTTGCCTTTTTGAAGATGTTCTCGTATTTTACTTGAGTTCACAAGTTCTTCTACTGTGCATTTTACGTAGCCTTTTGAAGGCTAAAAATAATAACTCTTTAAATTAATGGGTTGGCTGTTCAAACTAATTTGCTTTCAGAGTTCAAACCCGCCATTTACATCAGTTGAACTGGACCATAGTGATTCAGGAAGGGAGGGATGCACTGTTACGACCCTTACTGTGACTGCGGAGCCCAAAAACTGGCAAAATGCAGTAAAAGTCGCTGTCCAAGAGGTTTTGCTTCTTAACGCGTGTTTTCATCTATCTTTACTGTGATTAATAATATCTTTGTTTTGTTGGATTGCTCATTTGAACGATATGGCAAATGGATTGGTTGAAGAAAGCTCTGGACTGTTTAAGCCATTTGTTCTTTGCTTATGAGAATGCCTTAAGCTATGTTTGACATGTAATTCTACTTCTAGGTTCGAAGACTCAAAGAATTTGGTGTTACCAAGGGCGAACTTACACGTTATATGGATGCTCTTCTAAAAGATAGTGAACATCTAGCAGCAATGATTGATAATGTGTCATCCGTTGATAACCTGGATTTTGTAATGGAAAGTGACGCACTAGGTCACACAGTTATGGATCAGACACAAGGACATGAGACCTTGGTTGCTGTAGCTGGAACCGTTACGCTTGAAGAGGTAGGTTTCACAGTTCCACTTGTTTTTACTGCCTTTCTTGTAGAATGTGACATGAAATATGACTGTTGATTTTGAAATTCTTGGTCGTTATTAACACGATGTGCATCAATACCTACCTGATTTTCTACCCTTCTGCAAATGCTGCTAATGCTTGTAATGATTCCTGCATATCATACTATTTAATTATTTTGTTTTGATTGAATTGTTGTTATTCTGTTTTTATGGTTCCATGGCCAGGTAAACACTGTTGGTGCCAAGGTGTTAGAATTTATTTCAGATTTTGGAAGGCCCACTGCACCTCTTCCTGCCGCAATAGTTGCTTGTGTGCCCACAAAGGTGCATGTTGATGGAGTAGGTGAGAGCGATTTCAATCTATCTCCCAGCGAAATTATGGATTCTATTAAATCAGGATTGCTGGCACCCATTGAAGCTGAGCCTGAGGTATTCCTTTTTTCCTGATTTTTCCATTGATTTGATCTTTGTTTAATTCAACCATAGACCAAAGGCTAGTTCTAAATCAACTTGTTGCTTCCTTGCAGTTAGAGGTGCCAAAAGAATTGATCTCACAATTACAGTTGCAAGAATTAACCTTGCAGCGAAATCCATGTTTTACTCCTATTCCTGGGTCAGGGGTAACCAAATTGCATGACAAGGAGACTGGGATCACTCAGCTTCGCTTATCTAATGGGATACCTGTAAATTACAAGGTACATTTTTCTTTCTTTCCCACCTCCTGCAATTTTAAGCATCTCCATGGTGCATTTTCTTTCTACATGATAAGACATTTTCTTCAGTTTAGTTTTGTCTTGTGGGCAGCTTACCAAATTGCAGTTCTTAAAATTCCGTAGAGAAAAATTTTCGTTTTAAGCTGAAAGTCGTGTTACGTACTAAATAAGGCATGGATTAAAAAAATATTTAGAAATGCTACAAACTAGAGCTAGGAAAAATTCCTGAACCAAGCGGACCTGAACCGAGATTCCCGATTCAAACAAAACCCCATTTTATGAAACTGTACCGCACAAAACGAGCTAACTGAAATTCCTTAAAAAAACTTATTTTTAATTATATATGTAGAAAGTACATTTTATATATACAAACATTACAAACATTAAGTATAATTAATTAACTATTGTATTTTGTTATATTTTTTGTCAAAACCAAACCAACCCGAGACTGAACTGAACCGAAATGTATTATGGTTCCATTTGGACATATTTATTTTGTACCCATATACCAAATTACTAGTACCGAACCAAACCAATTTCTGGATGCCCAACTACATTCTACGGTGTTGGTCTATAGAACTTGTTTTATTGTAGCACCTCGTGTGTACGCAAAAAGACCCATCTCTTGAAATTTCCCTTCTTCGGTGTAGATATCGAAGACCGAATCTCGGGCAGGTGTCATGCGTCTTATTGTTGGTGGTGGACGAGCTGCGGAAACTTCTGATTCCAAAGGAGCTGTGGTTGTTGGTGTTCGGACACTTAGCGAGGGTGGTCGAGTTGGAGACTTTTCAAGAGAGCAGGCAAGTGAAGCTGTAGACAACTGCATCGTGATTTTCTTTAATCTAATAATTTTAAAAGGACATGAACTGAGCTGAAAGCCCTGTGATAATCGGTATAGGTGGAGCTTTTCTGTGTAAATCATTTAATAAACTGCTCGTTGGAGTCAACTGAGGAGTTCATTGCCATGGAGTTCCGGTTTACTCTCAGAGACAATGGAATGCAAGCAGCTTTTCAGCTTCTTCACATGGTGCTTGAGGTATTAAATATTAAAATAACACGGTGTAAAAATGCTGTGCAACATTTCTGACTCTTGATTAATCATTGGTCAATAAAGTTTTCTTTTATCCGCTTTCGTTTTCCTCTTAGTACTAATCTTCTGCTGATAAAGAGTGGTGGCCCTGTGACATGCAGCATAGTGTCTGGTTGGAAGATGCGTTTGATCGAGCACGGCAGCTTTACCTTTCGTATTATCGATCAATTCCTAAAAGCTTAGAGCGTGCGACTGCTCATAAACTCATGATTGCGATGCTGAATGGTGACGAACGTTTTGTTGAGCCGACACCTAAGTCATTACAGAACCTGAATCTAGAATCTGTGAAAGATGCAGTCATGAGTCATTTTGTTGGGGACAATATGGAGGTGATTTACAAACTTGATGCTGACATTTGCTTATTAATTAATATTGATTTTTATGTAATTTTCTGTCCCTTGGGTTCAGGTGAGCATTGTGGGTGACTTCTCTGAGGAGGAAATTGAACGTTGCATCCTTGATTACCTTGGTACAGTTAAAGCTAGCCATGATTCTGCAAAACTTCCAGGAACTGAGCCTATTGTGTTTCGACAACCAACAGCTGGGTTGCAATTTCAGCAGGTTAGGAACAAAGCAGTAATGCAGTGTCTTTCGTGTTGTTCTCTTTGGTTTTCTTATTTCCTTTGTTATGTGCTTCAAGCAGTATATTGACATATTTATTCCTTTACAGGTATTCCTCAAGGATACAGATGAGAGAGCATGTGCATACATTGCGGGACCAGCGCCAAATCGTTGGGGCTTTACAGTTGAGGGGGATGACCTTTTTGAGTCTGTAAGGAAGCTTCCTGTTGCCCATGGTAAGTCACACCCTTGATGGAACAGACATAAAAACTGGGAGTCCTATGGTCTTTCTTTTTTTCAAACTCATAGAAAATGTTCGTATAGGTCTGATTCTGAGCTTGTCTCATACACAGAAATGTATCTTCAGTAGTCATAATGAAGTTTAGCAGGTCGCACTGAGATAAGTTAGCTTTCAATATTTCATGCATGCACAATGAAATTTCAGATGGACTTTTGAAATCGGAGGATCAGTTGCTAGAGGGAAGAGACATGGAGTTGCAAAGAAAGCTTCGTGCTCACCCTCTCTTCTTTGGAATTGCAATGGGTCTTCTGGCAGAAATCATAAACTCAAGGTAACTCTTATTGTTGAACTGTGCTTTTTTATTGTTAAAGTTGAGTTCTTTGCTGTTATTGTACTATCTGGTTTTGTTCGTGTCTAGATTTTATTCAGAAATTAACCTCTAGAATGAGGCATTGTATCATCTGGTGTCATGGAATATTTCGGTTGATATAATATTTGTCTAGACATCTGATGGTTTTTTCACTTCAGACTGAAGCTCTCTCTGCTTCTACTAAACCTATTATTTTACAAATTTCATCCACCCTTGGCTGAGATAAATTTATGCGTCATTGCAGGCTTTTCACAACAGTACGAGATTCTCGTGGTCTGACATATGACGTATCGTTTGAGCTTAACCTTTTTGATAGGCTGAATCTTGGTTGGTATGTAATATCTGTGACCTCGACCCCCGGCAAGGTAGTCTTTGTGATTTGCTTACAGTAAGTGTGCTTATTGTAGATCATCACTTTTCTTCATCATGTTTCTCGATGCCCTTTGCAGGTATACGAGGCGGTTGATGCCTGCAAGAGCGTTCTTAGAGGTTTGCATAGTAACCAAATTGCCCCTAGAGAGTTAGATCGGGTTAGTTGTCTTTTTTGACCTCCTGATTCAGCCCTTGTCATTTTGTTTTCTTTTATGAATGTAGAGTACTATTGTTTGCAAATTAACAGGCAAAGCGTACGCTTCTTATGAGACATGAAGCTGAACTCAAGTCCAATGCCTACTGGCTTAATCTATTAGCTCACTTGCAGGCCTCCTCTGTTCCGAGAAAGGTGATACTGAACTCTCCCGTTCTTATAATGAGGAAAAAGAAATGGTTATGATGTGTCAATTCTGACTTAACTTCTTCTGATGGTGGTGTGTTGTTTATTAGGAACTATCATGCATCAAAGAACTTACTTCATTATATGAAGCTGCTTCGATAGAGGACATTTACGTCGCTTATAATCAGTTGAAAGTGGACGAGGACTCTTTGTACTCGTGCATTGGGATTGCTGGGGCTCAAGCCGGTGAAGATGTTACAGGTAAGTGTGACAGTGTCCTTTGAGCGAAACAGTTTTTGATCAGTTTTCGATTGAAATATGAAACCACTGATGTGCAGCTCTGTTAGAAGAACCAGAAGATGCTTTCTCAGGAGTTGTTCCAGTGGGGCGAGGTTCATCGATGACTACAAGACCAACAACCTGATCCACATATTGTGATTGTAATGTTAATGTAGGTGAAGACATGTGCCATAGATACGACAGAGAGCAAAGCAGAGACACCTGTATTTACCGAAACAAACTTCATTAGACTATAAAAACAGTTTATTTTCTTTCTTATTAAAATAATTTAACCAAATATGTTACACAGAAGTTCGATTTCTGCATTAATAGATGTTCATGTATAATATTTCATATAGACCGCAGAAAAAACGAGAAGAAATTGTAGAAAGCCGAACAGTACTAGTAAGCGCAACAAACTTTGTCTAACAGAATACGGTGAACCGATTCTATGGAGTGTAAAAATAAAGAGTGACTAAGCATTAAGAACATGGAAAGTTTGTTGATCTCAGTGCACCACCACAACATAGCGGAACGGTGCAATTTGGTTAATCGGGGGAGAAGAGAGGCACGTGCCAAATCCCGGGTTTTCTTTTTGTTACTTACTAATTTTTTCGTTTGTCGCCAGGTTTTAATTCATTTAAATCGGTTTAGAGCCAAATCGGAGATCAATTGTTACATAATATAGTTCATTATCTAGTATTCTATCACTCCTAGCTAAACTATATGCTGCTTCGCAAATTCGTTGAGGTGGATAGAGAAAAGTTGGCCACTTGTAGAGGAGTTCATCATCTTCAACAAATCTGCCGCAAAGCCACCACTTTGAATTTTTTGGTTGCCATACAATACATCGTCCATTATCAACATGCAAAGGGAAGCGATACCACGTTACATTTTTTGAACCCATGTAAAACACCTCCTCTAACGACCCAACCGGTGAGTCACCCGTCCTTACATCGGGTTCCAATTTATTTAAAGTCTTATTTTCAAATGGGTCGGACCAGGGATGTTACAATCTCCCCCGCTTAACGGGAATTCGTCCCTGAATTCTACATCTCATAATCTCTGATCCTCCGGCTAACATCCGGAGCAGCCCCTAACCCTCAAACCCCTGGACAGCCTCCCGAGACAGAATCAGGTTGACTTCCCAGGCTCTGATACCAAACTGTAACGCCTCAACCACCCCTACCGGTGAGTCACTCGTCCCTACATTGGGCTCCTAGGCCCCACCACTGTCCGACCATTCGTGCGTTACTTTCATGCATGGCCCGACCATTGATTTACAGTCCCTGCAATCACCACGTGACCTTTCCCATGTTTTGTCCTCACTCACATGGCACCGCGGATCGAACCCTAGAGTTCTTTCAACATTTAAACGGAAAAGGTGAGTGCACTTTGTTGACATAGGTAGCCATGGATGTTACACCTCCAATGCCATTTTGCATATAGAGGCAACCTAAGCCTAGGAATTCATCTTTATTTTTTCGGGACCCACTGATGAAGGAGTTTTTAGGACCGAGAAATCAAATACAATTTATACCCGTCTAACAACCGAAATCAATCGATGTGATATAGATGGGATCAAACACATGGACCAATGAACAAATTAGACTAGTATGTGATGCGAAGTAAGTCAATATGATGCAAAGAAACAATCTACGATGCAAGTGAATGAGAATAACGAGATGGTGGTGAATATCGAGTGACCAAGTTGAAGGAAAGGTGTCCTGAAATCAGACTCATTGTATGTCTCTAATATGGTTGT